>MU119452.1:0-73925 GCA_014904845.1 Acephala macrosclerotiorum
CTACGGCATTGACTACTTTGAGACGTTTGCCTCTGTCATGAGATACACAACTCTACGGATACTCTTGGCACTTGCTGCAGAGCATGATCTAGAGATAGATCACATTGACATAGATTCAGCGTTCCTGAACCCTCCTCTTAAGGAGGAGATTTACATAGAAATCCCTGAGTTCTTTCATGAACTTCACCCTGAACTCAAAGGCAGAAATGCTTACCTCCTGCTCAAGAAATCACTCTACGGACTCAAGCAAGCTCCTCGAGCATGGCTCGATGAAGTCAAGCAATACTTCGAAGAACTGAAGCTTACCGCATCTGAAGCTGATCCCAATCTCTTCATAGGAGAAGGAGTCTACATCCTCTTGTTTGTCGACGATATGCTGATCATTGGAAACAAAGCAGACACGAACGCTATCAAGGCCAAGATCAGGGGGCGTTGGAAGAGCAAAGATCTCAGCCTTGCTACCGTCTTCGTAGGATTCCAGATCGAAAGAGATCGCGAGAATTACACTCTCACAATCTATCAAGAGATGTATACAAACAAGCTGTTGCTACGGCTCGGTCTCGAACACTCGAATCAAACGAATCTACCATTCCCGCAAGGCACAGTTCTACGAGAAGGAGAGGAGGAAAACTGGCTGAGCGAAGACGATCTCTATCTCTACAAACAGATCATTGGTGCTACGATCTATCTAGCTAATTGCACGAGACCAGATATCAGCTATCACGTCAACCAACTTGCCAGATTCATGTCCAACGCGTGCCTCGAACACTTACGTTTTGCGAAGCAGCTTTTCCGATATCTCAGTGGAACGAGAACGATGGGAATCACTTACAAAGGAACGTCGATCAAAGGTTACAGCATATTCTCCGACTCTACGTGGGGGACCGAAGACGACCGCAAATCGTTCCTAGAATAAGTGGTAATACTGAGAAATGGAGTAGTTTCATAGGCAGCACAAAGACAACGAAGCACAGCACAAAGCTCGATAGAAGTAGAGATTATGGCAGCGAATGAAGCCGCAAAGGAAGCAACTTGGTTGGAGAAATTATGGCCGAAAATCATCAAAGAACCTCTCAAAGAACTTCTTACTCTATATTGCGACAATCTCTTTGCGATCGATTTTAGCACGAATACGAAGTTCTCGAACAAATCCAAGCATATTGAAGTTCGATACTTCTACATAAAAAACGATATAGTTACTAGAAACAAATTGAGAGTGAAATTAGTTCCAGGGAACGATCAAATCGCAGACATCCTTACGAAACAACTACTTTACGATCGGTTTACGACTCACAAGGCTACAATGGGTTTGAATAAGAACTGGTTTGATACAGAGAAGGCTGTAGCGCTGCTCACGGATTTCAAGGATTAGAACAACAGCAGTAAGAGGACGAGCTGAAACAAGACGAAGGCCCTTTTAGGCAGATCTAGAGCACTCTTTGACTGTGAAATAAAAGCTGGAAATGCCCTATTTAGGACCGAACTCCCACAGGGAAAGTAGACCCTTCCTAGCTCTCTATAAACTCTTCTACGAAGCAGCTGAGACTAGCGCCACAGAGTTTAATGAGGCTCTTTACAACGATTCGACGCTGCAATTGATAAGAGATAAGGGACGATAGATTACAATAATAGTTGGTGCGATGGTCACGTGAAGACATTGATTATTTACATCACTTTGGACATTGGAATGGATATATCTCTACAGTGCTCCTCAGCAAGGGGCGTGTTAGACTTTCGAGTGGTTTTAGTGCTGAGTAAGCACTGCAATGGATATAATGTCCCCGCACCTAGCTAGATCTTTAAAATCAGACCATCAAGTCCATCGAATATATCACTCAAATTGACAACCCGGGCCTCCGGGAAAGAGCCAGGGCAATCAGGCTAGCTAGATCGATACGCTTATCATAAATGTCTTTGGGTAGGGCTGAATGAGCACTGGAAACGATAGATGAAAGGGGCGGGCAACATCTGCGGGGTGAGAATGGAAAAGGGGGAGCGCCACTTAGGTCATAATGCGTGCCCAATTCAAGCTGTCTCTTATTGTGCTTTTTTATAATATATACTACTTGAGTAAAAGTAATATTTTCTTGCAAGCTCTCACCAAAAACAGTGCACTGGTCGGAGACTTCCCACCAGGTACGACCAAAGAATCAAGAGTTTCGAGCGCTCCCCCTTCCCCCCTTTCCTTCCAATTCCCCTCGCCCGTCCCAGAGCGAGCCTCTTCTAGCAACTGGCCGGTTTCATATCTCGACTCATGAAGTTGAAGACTTGCTCAAGACAAAATCACTCAGGATGAGTCCAAAAGTCGTTGTTAGTTTATCAAAAGAGGTTGAAACGCCGTAACGTCGGATCGCTGTACAAATGTGCTCCTTGGCGCGCCTCAACTTCGGTCTCGCTTAAGATGGCGCGCTAGTAGTGAGCAAAAATGATATCGAATTCGGCCCAAAAAAAAACTTTCAAATAGTCAAAAAAAGCTATTGATGGAAGAGATAAGACCGGAATCATTAAAGAAAATTGCAAAAAAGATCGTGGTCTATTAGCGGCTTATCTTCTCACGGAAGCACCGCCACGATCTTTTTGCGTCGTTATCTCTATGGACGTTCCTACAAGAATCCTACTACTCGGGGTAGTCGTTCTACTGTAGTTGCCAATAAAATGCTTATTTAAATCTATACGACCTTTAACGACAGCCACCAAAGCTCCGGAACGGGACCCACGACGTTCCGAACACTCGGCTCTGATTGCATGTACATGTCAACAACCAACTTCATGGTGATTTGCAGAAACTTCTCCTCGCCCCCGCTGTTTACGAGGACACACAGCAATGTTAGTACCTTGATGCGGAGTTTCCACTTTGGAGCCTGTCATCACAAGGGCTTCGAGAGCTCAATCTTGGATGCAATCTGAAAGTCATTCAGCTCTGCAACTCGGCATCGAAACATCAAGCCACGCAGAGGCTTGAGTCGCCTGACACAACTTGAACGCCTAGCGTTGCAATATTCCGATCCGATCTAAAGGCAGCCTCGATTCGCCTGTTTCACATTAGCCAGGCACTCCTTTGCTTGCAGTCCGGTCGGCAGAGGATGGCCTGTTGTCGTGTTGCAATGACCGAGTCATATGACACGACAAAGCTCCGCATTGTATGTACGCTTCAGCCACCTGGTTTTCTTACAAATTTTCTCCTCCATTTAGCGTCAGGTAGAGCTGCGAGGGCCTCAAGTCCGAAGGCCATCGACAGAGGGGATTGGGGACGTAGCGACGGACTCGTACTCCATTTTCGATTCATCAAGCGCAATTTGAAGCATAGGAATAGTTGTGGCTCAGAGACATCCCAAAGCTAACAAGGAGGTTGGCAATAGAAATACTTTTTGTATGCAGCTTAGCTGTCAGTTGAGAACTCGTATTCAGGTGATATTGGTGGAGAATGCACTGAGACAGTGATCAATGTGGGAATCAGGTCTCACGATCGATCAAGCATCGGCTCATATGGATTGTCTCAGCCGGACTGGATGCACTAGTGAATTCACTTTATTAAGGGAACATTCCCACTTAGCTAGACGGGCAGATTAGACATCACAATACCACTCCTTTTGCTCTCTCAACCGATATTAGCGTTTCGTCTTTTCTAGCTTTCCGGATTTAGGCCCCTTAGAGAGCTGGAGACCTATCTACGCCCCTAGCAGGATAGAGGTGGAAAGATGAAGATCCACTACTAGAAGGGTTGGAAAGTGGAGGGGGAAGAAGGACGGGAGAGCAAATTGGAGAGTTGACGTAAAAAAAAGCTTAAAGTCTTTGAAATTATAGAATTTATTCACATTTCCTAGAGTACGAGGTCTTAAAGTTGAGATCCGGACTCTTAAAGAGTGGAAAGTTGCTTAAAAAATCCCTTGGAAGAAGAGGAGTGGAAGGATAGTTTTGCAGGATGGCCCCGGCCCTGGATAGGAAATCTGATAAGTTAGTGCAACTACAAGACAAATTTGATCAATTGAGCAACAGCACGAGCATTCACCTATTCTATCCCAGAGTACCAAAATGTCTCAGATCAAATCCAACTTTACCTCGCAACCTTAGAGAATGCAGCTTCAGCTTTGATAATCTATCCTTCTCTGCCACGTTCCAGTCGATTTCGCACATTCCCGAGAAGATATTGTCCATAGATTAGCGGTGACAACTTTCATGACTACAAAGCTATCCTGCGCATGTACTCAAAATTGCACCAGCATCACCTTTGTGCCAATTAACCTCAAAACTCCAAGGCCAATGTCCTTTCTGAAATTGGACTCGCTTAACCCAAGATCTTTTCAAACAAAGCCAACTCAACCTCCTCTTTCCCCAAACGATCTACGCAACTCCTTTCAGAATCCATCTCGAATCATGGCAGCAGGCGCAGATTCCATCGCGATACCCAAGATTACGTTTTCCGCACGAGGCCTGGAACTCGATACGTGCCTCAAGGTCTTCAATACAGAGTTCCACGTTCACTCGGTCATTCTAAAGATGCATTCCGCCTTCTTCTTCAAGTTATGGATTCCCCCGACAAAGCTAGTAACAACAGTACGAACAAGAATACAGACAACGCTAGAATCAAGAAGTACGAGTGGACCACAAAGACCCATGAAACCAGCTGGCCTTTGGTAGAGTCGACCTCAATTCCAGTAGGAAATACCTTATTTTACTGGGTGCATAGTAACTAGCTATCTTTTCAGGCAGGAGTTATCGACAATAAGGCCGAGAGCTGTGAAACCGAGTAGACTACAGCATTCTACAAGCTCTTTCTCGCGATGTACGGAGAGATCTACAGTTTTGACTCTGTCCAAGAACCCACTATCATCACTGAGCTTGCGGACTACTACTATGCGCTCCCTACGCTATCCTGCTCCTTGACCGCTCCGCTTTACGAACAAACCCTCGATATACTTGGCACCTACCGCTTCCTGATAAATGTAGCTTGGAAATTGAGACACGTAGCATTGTTCCAGGAGTGCGTGGTCTTTCTCGCCGGCAACTGGTCCGAACGCGGAGCGGAAGAAGATATTGCGAACCTACATCCACAATTGCAGGACGCAGTGCTGAATGCACGAGGAAGGATCGCAATGAAAATTGTAAAGGTCCAAGAAGAGATACTCAGAAATTGTGAGGCTGAGTTCATTGTCCGAGAACTATTGAGTAGCGACTCGTACACACAACTCGGTGAGGACCGAACTTTGCCAATGTGCTACCGCCATCTACGCGACGACAAAGCTCTAGTGGTGTACGATTTCTCTCTCTCCATGCATTCAATCTGATGTACAATAGGTTTAGATTCGATAAGTCTGCTGGGGCGTCTGGCAGGGCTGGTGATCGTCCGTATGGAAGCTACTTTCTCTGTGCTGAGGTTCCCGGGATGGGACTACCCTGGGACTTGGCTGAGAAAGATTATTGAGCGTTGGCAAATGTCCGACAGAATAATAGATACCTAGCTGGAGAACAGAGCACAAAGATTGGTGGGACATTCAATCAAGCAGGGTAGTGCGATACACATCAAGGCTCGGATGGCATTTGCGCTGGGTGAGAAGATAATGTACCTAGTGATTAAAAAAAGATCAATTCTATGTCTGGGGACATGATGGTGACTGGAAATACTCCTCACAACCAGCCCAATATATCTAAGACCAAGCCTGACCGTCCTTCGCAACCATCTTCCAAAGACTTTGAAACAGCGCCGCCAACTTCGTATTCCTAACATCAGAATGAGGAATAACCTGCGTAGCATAAACCCCAGCAACGCCCCTCTCCCTATTCCCCCACCGCATCATATTAGGCAGACCTCCCCAAGCAAGCGTCCCTGGCAGCGCTCCCGTGAGTGGAACCTGCTTCGTGAACAACAACCCACCAATACCAAAATTGATAGCCAGATTTCCGATGTGACCTCCAGCTGAGTTTTCGAAAAGTGATTGGCTGTTTTTGAGATGTTGGAGGGTGCTCCTGCCTTCGGGAAATTGTGGGGTGAACATCAGTTCCACTGATTCTGGCCTAGGAGTATTGGAGTGGGTTTGATGATGTCGCTTGGGATGGCCATGTAGTCCGGGACTGAGGAGAGAAGATCATTTCCGCCGTATTCATCTGCTGGGTGAGGATAGGGTAAGATTCCGGGAATCAGGGTCCCATCTGGCAGCCGATATGCAGGTTGAAGGAATCGTTGAGAAAGACGGCAGATCAAGAGGTCAACCCAACCGATCCCGGATCCGTATGCCCATCGCCCGGCTCGAAAAGTAGCGGAGTTGAGAAGGCACGAACGACGGGAGCCCAGAGACTGAGAGATGTTTCCCCTCGAGACTTTCGCTAAAATTCTAGCGCAGGCTCCCTCAAATCATACGCGAGCCCGCTGGAACGATTCAACAGCTGTCGAAGAGTGATCTTGGATGCGGCTGATGCCAAAATCATCAAGAGAAATGAGGGAGGGCCCTTTCGACAGACCGAAGTGCCGCGATGGTCGTGATCAACTTCGTGCAGGAGGCCATCACGAGAGCGCTGTCGAACGAGACCGGTGAGGCATCTGGCTGTAGGGAGATGGTACCGGAAGTTTTCTTGTACATGTATTCGCCTGCATTTTGAGAATCAGTGGGCGTATTCATGCTTGCATCATGGGAGATTCCAAGAGCTTACCTGACTTGTCGATGGCAACAACGATGATTCCAAGAGTGGCCCTTGGGTCTCGACTTTCTTTGCTCGTTGCTGTCTTAAGTGCTCGTTTAAAAGCTTCCATTTTGAACGATATTTCACCTTTGGTATTTTGGAGGAAGAGTGACGAAGATAAACATTTTCTAGCCCTAACGCTTGGCATTGTATGCTTCCGAGAAGTTCACATGTCGAGCTCCAAGAGTTCCGGCATCAGTAGTTGATATTGATTTTCGCGGCTCAGAAGCTTCATTAAACCATCAAATCACGATGCGTGGCGACAAATGCTGAAACAAACGAACAGAATAAATGGATCCCATGATGACACTTGTTAAGGGTATTGCTTCAATTCGTAAGCCTCGTCTGTCATACTTTGATAGATGCATGACAAGTAAGTACTTTGTACCATTCATGAAATTCAATCTGTCCAAAACTTGGAGTGCTTGAAACTCCATCCATTCAACTGTTTCTACCCTAGCTATCTTCTGAACTTGATCTCTGTCATATTTGCTGAGCGGCATAGATCTGGTCGATCTCAGCTTCCCAAAACCTGCCTCCGGGCTTCTCCAGCTCATGAGACCTTATCCTTCCACATGATAGCTCAGTGGACCGAGCTCGTGCTGTGGAGCTGGCGGGACTCGTGAGGCTCGATACTACCCATAATTACATAGCCGGGACCATCATGTACCTGTTGTACCTGTGGTATCTGTGACTAAACTTGAGGCTATTAGCACAAAACTCGAGATGGTTTGTGCAAGGAGTACCTGTGACTAGCGTGAACGCTTACATCTAAGGCTATTGTCGAGAAATCTGCAAGAACTGTGGCTGAGCTATCCGTGGGTAGCTCCAAAGCTCTGCAAACCAAAAAAGACCCTTCGCCTGGAAAATTAGATGGACCTGAGAGATGTGACGACTGAAATGTCTATGGAGTTGGTGAGCTTGTAGGATGATATGGAGCTTGGCATTGGTTATAGCTAGTAGAAATTGGTAGATATGTCGAGTTTTGGAGATATTTAGGGTATTGCATCGGACTCAAGATGGGATGCTAAATGATAAACCAGGTTCCGACGAAGCAAAGACAACGCATGGTTCTTCAAGAACCTAGGACAGCTGTAGAA
Source organism: Acephala macrosclerotiorum (assembly GCA_014904845.1). Taxonomy (NCBI): domain Eukaryota; kingdom Fungi; phylum Ascomycota; class Leotiomycetes; order Helotiales; family Mollisiaceae; genus Acephala; species Acephala macrosclerotiorum. The sequence goes on from MU119452.1 coordinate 7,776, forward strand.
ATGATAATATTCGAATTCAAACTTCAGTAAGAGGCGCTTGCCAAATCGTTCTTCAAGAATGAAGTTCATCTGAACCTTGTGCCACTACCTAACTCCATAACAAAACTACATAATTGACGGGTATTCATACGTTCGAAACAATGCATACAACCTGTTCCCCATCCTTCACCACATCCGTCTCAACGCGTCCCTTCCCTCCACTCACTTCCATTCCCCACCGCGCTTCCCTCACCACCAGGCAGAACACCCTCATCATCATCCTCGTCGTCGTCCAGTATTCTCGCCAACTCATCTGGATCTTGCAACTTCGCGTCCGGATCATGATCCTCCGCACTGACGATCCCACTCTCCTGTCCCTGAAACTGCTTCTGTCGTTCCCTCTCTCCTGCCAGAACTCCACCATCTGCAGAAACGCTGATTCCTCTGGCGCCCCATTTCGAGCTCCCATTCCTGCCGCCAAGGGTTGGTCTTCCCTCGTCCAAACGTCCATCTCTACCCAACGCAGGCGCAGACTCCTCATCCTCGTCATTGTGTGGTACAATAGCTTTGTGTCCAAATATCGTCCTGAGTAACCACCCATTTCTAAGATCATCTTGATCAACGATCCCTCCATTCCTCAGCTTGACTCGTTGTCGGGAGTAATATACCCATGCAAAGTCGATGTAGAAGGCGGTTTGAACGACTCCGAAAATGATGGACACTGGGTCTGGTTTTCGGTCTGTGATGTCGAATTCTCGCCAGATCCAGTTTAGGATGTAGAACGCGCGGTAGGAGCCGAGTGTCAGGAGGTAGTAGGAGTCGATTACAGTCGGTACTGTTGTTTGTCGGAGAAGGAGAAGTTGGGGGAGGATACAAGTCGATTCTAGGATTATTGAGAAGGTCCAGAACATCTGCGGCATTTGTGTTAGATAGTTCCTCGACTGAAAGTCTAGGTCATCTTACCTCCATCCAGCCCCACCATATCTTGGTCCTAAAGATCATCATACATATCGGCGCCAGCACAGCACTCCCAATCAAACATAGTGCACCAAGTTTCCATGCTGCTTCCCTTTCTCGTGTCCGCGCATATACTCTCAGCATAAGGAATAGGATGTATAGTGAGCTGAGAATGTAGAATATCTTGAGGATAGTGTTCCATGCTGTGTTGAACATGAAGAGGTCCAAATATCGTGATATGAAGACTACACAGTATAGTGCTTGTGTGATGAGAGATACACCTTCTGTGCTATGGTTTCGGTGGATCGCGAAGATGAGGATGCATTTCGAGAGGGTGTGGGAGACGTCCCCAAGGATACGGAATATCTGAGCATCGTTAGCTACACTCATTATCCAGACTGCTCGGAAGGGGTGTTCGGGGGGTCGCATACGTTCATGCCCACCATATCTGCGGTTTTGCTGCACTCGGTGAGGAAAAGAAGCTCGAAGTGAGGGTTGGTGGTGGGTTTCAATGGATCGTAGCCTGATTACGCGTCTAGCGATAAGTTACTGTGTCCACATGCTCGAGTTACTGTTGCCTAGACAGAAGAGGAAGGAGATCGCAGATGCGTGTGTATTAGGAAGGCTTCGTGCCAGTTGTCAATTCGTATCGTCGCGAGAGTCGGTGTCTGTTGTGAAGCATGAGGTTGGGGAAGGCCAAGTTGTCGAAATACATGTTTCAGCCGCGCCTCGCTAGCTTCCGAGGTGTCACGAAATAGCTCTGTTGATCACCGCAGATCTTCTCTTCTACCATATTTTTGCTCTATCTCTTACGTCCCAGGCGTTTATATATCTTCATACCTAGGGAGCTCCTTCCCCAAGGGCTGGGTACAAGTGTTCATGCGATGCTGCCCGTTCCATCAACTCCCGTCCAAATTCAGGGAATTGTCACGTGCCACCGCTATCCTCTCGAGTCCCGACATACCTGCTAATGCATTCATTCATTTTATGCATTACTGTGATCATGGGAAATGAGAAACATAAAGTCTCATTTTGATCGATACATTATTCTCCGTCAAGCTGGTTCACGATTTCTTCTTCAGCAGTAGCCAGCGCAGCTCGCTTCCTGTCCAGCTTCCCTTCCAGCTTCTTCATATCATCCTTCAGGGAAATCTCCGTTTAATATAACTCTGGCAGTTATATCTCTGTATAGGCCTCCTTATCTGTTGCATCTTCTCCGTCACTTGAGTCGTCGGTGTCGCGAGGATTTGTGGCGCTCGGGGCAGTTGAGGATGCGTTGATTTGCTTGCCTTTGGAAACCTCCTGCTTGACCACTGTGAGCAAAGATGGCACAAGAGCAGCCATGAAGCTTACTTTAGCTGGAGGTTGAGATGAGGTTCTAATTGGAAGATCGGTTGCCAATCCATATTCATCCACGAACCACTCCTTATTAGTGTTAGCTCCGGCATATCAACTTCCTTGGAAAATGGCTTACTATGACTCGATCAACAGTTAGATCAAGGTCCCCTGCAGCCTGTAGCAGAGTCTTGGAAGTCGCTTCCAAGAAATGCGAATTGTTGTCTAGGGCCGCGCGGATCCTTTCGCTTTCCTCACCCGTGCTCAATGTTGTATCCTTCAGCGACAATGCATCTTCTTTCTTCGCCAAATTCTCTTTCCCAAGATTCGCGTTTCCTGGTCTTGCATCCTTCACTGCCTTTTCAACGAGCCCGGGGAACTCAATGTCGTTTCGTCTTTTGCCCCTCCTGGGCTTGATTGTCTTCGAAGAGGCATCGTCACATGTCTCGACTTTGTCCTATCAAATGTCAGCTGGCAGGGCCTTGATTAATCTCAGCTGTCTTACTGCTAGCTCCGAAGCTTCATCTTGAACTGCTTGCTTCCTTCTCCTCGTAAACCACAACTATGAGAAGTTAACTTCCAGGGGTCCCGTACGGGATGAATTCCTTCACTCTGATCGCATTCGCTGAGCGGCCAGGCAACTTCATCGCCAATTGTTCAAGGGCATCCGCGCTCAGGCTGTCAGAAGATATTTTGTATTGCGCTTCAAGTTCGACAAGCTCTTCAGGTGTGTACTTTGATCCAGATATGCTAGGTTTTGTGCTCGCATTGTCTTTGATGGAACTTTCCTCAAGCCTGCCACGTCCTGGTTTCCTTGGGGGTTTCTTTCCAGGCGTGTCCATGGCTTCGATCCAGGAAACTGAACTTTATCGGACCAGAGCCCAGGAATTCTTCCCGAGTCTGACATCATATACCTACGAGAAACAAAGAAATCTCCTACCACCAACTCTCTTGGCCACAAGATACTCTACAACTTTCTAGCACTCTCACTATGTCATTGACAAGTGATTTACAGGAAGCTTCATGCACTGCATGTCCATGAAAGACTTCTTTACTCAACTTGTGTACTTACCCAGCTTTGCATCAATTTCCTTAGGCCACTTTCTTTGCTCAAAGGGCTTCTCCAATGTCCCAAAGAGGTCTACTCTGATACTGAACATTCTGAAATATCTGCTGGGTCTTTAAGCGAGCTTTCAAGAGTCAGTCAGAGAGGCACAAACGCCTCCGGCGCAACTCCGACGTAGCTGAGATGTGCAACAAAATTCACCATTGTCCCTCGCAATTCGGGACATTCTACTCTAAGCAAAGTCGCAAGTGGAAGCGGTAATGTCCAAAAAGTCACTGAAAGGCTGGGCTAATCCCAAATGAGAATGCCGGTGAGCCAATTTTGGTCCGACGGGATTTAGATGTGCAACGAAACATATCAATGTCCTGCCTGGGAGAGGACTTCGCAAGAGTGACATGAAGCACGTGACAGCTTCTATACCTCGAGGTGCAGGTAGTTGTAGCTCCTCGAGCATGGCCGCAAGTTCAATCGTGCAAAATTATCCGAGAACGTTTAATGTTTTCTGTGTTCCTTCATTCCTTAAGCCCATATGTACAATTCTTAACCCTCAAACACAAATCCTATATACAAGATTTACCCCTCAACCCCGCTCATGAAACCTGAAACCCCAACCAACACTGCAGCTCAGTACCACAAAGCCTTATTCCAATACAAACTCTTCTCATTCGCCAAATTATCATCGTCCAAATAGAAAGTAGTATTGAAAACAAGCTGAGTACCAGCCGTCGTATCGTTGCTATACATAGGCCAATTAATCTTATCCTCCGACCAAAGCGTGTTTGGGTTCCCAGTCAGGACGAAAGACATGAGATATTTCTGCATCATGACCGCAATCGTAGCGTTGACGGAGGAAGTGCCTCCCATTCCACCAGTTGGTCCTGTTGCTGTCGTTGAGTTGGAGGCCGCAGAGCTGGAGGATGAGGCGATAGCTGAGGAGGTCGAGGTCGAGTTGCTGGTGGTTGTAGTTGTGGAGGAGGAAAGAGTGTAGGTGGAATACCAAATATAGCTCTGATCCGTCCCATGCGTCGCCTGATCCAACGCAACCATCGCATTCCAAGTTTGATTGTTCATCGCATGCGTCAACGCCAAATTATGCGCGGTAAGATCAAAACTCTGCTTCATGTCCGCAAAGCGTAGGCCTGGGCTGGTGTAGCCATCCTTGGGATAAAGAGCCAGAATCTCATCAACAACGTCATCCGTGATTGCGGGGAAGAAGATCTTGAGATAGGCCAAGACGTCGGTAGTGGTGTTAACGCCGGAGTAGGCTTGGGAGTTTGCTTCGTGGAGTTCGTGAGAGATGACGAGGGGACCGGAGAAGTTCAAGCGTTTTTGGTAGAGTTGTGCTTCATCTTTCATTGACGTCAGTCAAGACCTAGGGTTTGCCGAAGGAGGGAGACTCACAAGTATCGGCAATAATCTACCCATCAACTCGAGGTTAGAATTGATAGTCATATGCAGACTCGACGTCACTTGCTGCCGTAGTTAGGGTATCGAAGTCAACAGCTCGCATGCAGGTCAGATCGCTAGACGAACAGCCAACAGTCGAGGAAACGTTCTGCCAAAACATCTAAGGACTATGAGTTCTCGTCTTTCGTCTAGAATTGTATGATAAAACTCACCTCAGCATGATGATGACCAGCGCCAGGGACGAAACCAGGTGACATGACATATGCCTGCTTGAAAGGTTGCTCTGCACGGCCCGCGAATTTCTGGGTCATATCAGCATCTCATCACACACTGATTATTCGGAAGACGTACTGTCATCTGGAACAGAACCCGGGAAGCACCAGCTGAGAAACCAACGGCAGTGATCTCATCCGGATTCCCTCCAAAACTGCTGATATACTTCTTCGTCCAATCAAAAGCCTGCTGGACATCCCAAATGGCAGTATTTGACGTCCCTCCGTTATGCAAGAACGACGGTCCGTTGGCCAACCCAGTCATTCCCAATCTGTAGTTGTACGCAACAAAGACAAAATTCGTTGCTCAAGTCGAAAAGACCTTCAGGCGTGTTTTCGGACTTGCTACCGCCAGTGAAACCACCGCCATATGTCCAAATCAGAACTGGAAGACTCTTGTTTCCACTGTTGGCGTTGGCAGGAGCCTAGACATCCATGTACAGACAGTCTTCTGTAGATGCACAGTCAACGTCTTCATCTGCCAAAGTTCCGGTGTTGACTTCGGTTTCGACAGGAGGCCATTGGGGAGCAGCCCAGCGCAGATCGCCAGTAGGGACTGTGGCGAATCTGATGTTCTGGTACTTATAGTAGCCGGCAGTGGTGTTTCCAGCTGCGGCAACGATAGTGCTGTAGTCAAGGGTGACTGTGGGCATCGATGCAGATGTTGTGGTAGCGTTCCGAGCCGAGACAACGGCGGCTGCCAGAGGCAGCAAGGTAGAAGTGCGCATGTTCGAGATCAAGAGAATGTGAGACAGGAAATGTAAGGGAACGAATAAAGGTGCAAAAGAAGCAAACAACTACTGATGAAACGAAAACAAAATAGAGGAGAAGCAGGTGCTTTAAGAAGCCAGGGAACGCCAAGCCGCAGCAGAAGTTTGCCATTCTTGTTCAACATGATGACGAAGATTCGTCGTGATGGAGGCCTTGCTGAAATTGCAGGACCAAGTGATCATCCATGGATAGTTACACTCACTTGAGTAAGTTGAGTGCAGACAAGGCCCCATTGCAGGCTGATCATCTGGACTTTCCTTGGATGACGCATGCACCGTACAGAAGCGGAGCTTCCCGTCGATCGAGACTCTCCTGACGAAAATTTTTATCGTTATAAGACTTGGTATTCATCTTGCCTGTGCTGTGCAAAGTATATGGGAAGTGCCCAAGAGCTTACGAGTCATTGTGGGAGAAAGACTAGTGAGGAAATGTAATGTTGAAGTGAGGAGAAAGTTTGCGCTGGAAGAGCCGCGTATTAGGCTTGGCAGCGGAATGCGGGGCAAGTGCGAGCCTGTAATGCAATGCTTAAAATTTACCCGGTAGTGGTTCATGCAGGGCCGCTAGCCTATAAAGATGCTGCCCCACGATCCCCCACAGAATCTCGCCTTAATAACTTTCACCACCACAACCATACCAATATTGTGCGAACAGCAATACCTGCAACTCCATAAGAAAACAGAACGCCACCCAAATCGCCCTACACGATAATCTCGAGTCAATGCATGTCAGTGGCTGCCTACTCCCCAAAGGCACAGGACAGATAGATCCGTAACGTCGGTCTCGTTGTATCAGCCCACTGAAATCATCACCCAACGATTCTTTTCCGGTAAAGGGTTGCCAATCCTCAAGCTCGGTCTGTCAGGGAAACTGTTCACGAATGATATTGTAAAGCCACAAGCCTAATTGCCAGAATTTTGGAATCAGTATTTCAATTCAGTACACCTCGGGATCCAGAACTGAATGTGCAAAGGGGCATGGGTGATCGGCAGGATCGGCATACCTCAACTTCTCTGAGAACTCTGTTAACGTAGTATGTAGGGCTGTGAAGTTCTATGTCCATGGAGCACCAGCCCTTGGTGCAGGCATCGTACCCACTTCCCCATGAACCCGTCTCCGCACAAGTCTCCTGGCAGATGTGGTCCTGCCTATAGCAGTCTGACGTCCAGCCATGCACGACTCCTGATATTGTTCTGTTCTGGTTGACGAAATATCGGTCGACTTTTTACTATATCCCCAGCATGGCCAGGCATTCGCGGTCCTGCAAGAGCCGTGACAACTGCAGCCGTCGTGAAAAATGGCAATTGTTCTCGCTGCCGTGAGACATTCACCAGATTCTCGTACGGAAGTGGATTATCTGGAGGAGGTCCATTCGAATTGGGGTCCCGGGAAAAGTGCCTCTGAGTTTTGGAGACGATACTCGCGAGGCCAGACCCAGTATGACAGCGAGGCCCACTATGCCTGCAAGAATTGTCAAAAGTACGATCGCCAGCTGGTTCTTGTAGGACTACTTGAGCTCCGTCAGTGCCGCCTCCTTGTATCTTTCGTCGAGTTTCTCTAAACAGGATGCGGGGCATCGCTCTGCCCAATTCCACGTCTTGTTTCCGTCACAGACGGTATCAACGACGGCCACCTATACCGCAAAAATGTTCCAATCAGCGGAAGGCTTTTAATCAACAAAATATCCAAACGGCTTACCTAACTAGTCTTCTGGCAAGCATTGAAGGCGAAGCTGAGATCTCGACAGTCGCTACAGCCATTATAGCAGTGGCCATAGACCGTCCTTGCCTTCTGCAACCAGGTCTCAGATCTCGAATCTACTGAGGCATGCGCAACAAGGCTGCACGCGCTTGACCAGCGCCTAAAATTGTCACGCCCGTTATACCGCCTCCGATGATAAAGGACGTTGAGACCCTCATTTTGGGAAGAACGACATCTGCGAAACACGACATGGATGCCCCGAAGCGGCCTGGATATTCTGGACTATCTGCATTTGCATTGGCATTTTGCGCCTGTCCTTGGCCATTCTCCTGGAGTTCGATTGGTGGTTCTTAATGTGTCGAGCCCTTGGAAGGGTCGTTCCGTCCGAAGAAACTCATTGTCCCTGCTTAGGTAGGCCTTTGTGACATCAGAACAGCTGAAAGTGGGTACATACAAATGGCTGCGCCTACTTGCCTGGTCCTCAGCTGCTGATGATCGAAGGAAGATTTTCTGTCGCGAATTCGAACAATGTTGTGGTACTGTACGCGGGCAAGTGGTGCTTGATGCAAATAATGTACCCCTCTTTCCAAGAAATAGCTCAAGTGATGCAATGGAGTAATGCTGTCGACGAATTTGTTTGTTGATGAAGTTGAAGATGCGAGCGAGGAAGGTCCAGTCCCAAGCCGGGGTCCACTTGACTGCGTTACCTGCAGGAAATTATAAGCCAATCTGTCTGTGCTGTGTGTTAGAAGCCCTTTGAGCTCCAACTGATGCAGTGATATATTTCTGTTTTTGCGTTTCATGTCTGAAGTCGAGTGATATCTCCGAAGTTCAATTCTTCAGCCAGTGACGTTAGCTGGGAAGGGGAAGTCGAATATTGCCTACCATCAACCGACCTAGACGAGATGCACAGTGTAGCCTCCCATGAAGCTGAGATTACTTGTCTCAAATTTTGGTCTGACGAGGTTAAATGGGTCTGCTCGCTAGGCCCCGCACCAGAAAGGGGAAGCTTAGCGCGAACCAAGAACAATGGCCTTTTTAAAAACAAAGGCGCCCATTCACTCCCCATTTGTTGTTCTGTTATTTTTTCGAATAAAGAACTCATTGTCCAATGCTTGGGCTCTTGTTCTTCAGAAAGTATCTCATTCAACATCCTAGCCTCTTTGTCAATTAGCCCTTGCTTTATTAAGGAGACCATATTCAAGGTTCCGTCAGAAAAATGCCCTTGTTCTGCCTCTCGAGGTTTACAGCAGAACAGCAGTACCGATTGCAAAAGATATACCTCCCTTCCCCTCTGCCATCTGCCTTCTCTATCTTCATTTACATTACTTCGAACTAGCAACCTTCTGAATTCCACAAACAGAGAAACCAGTAAGCAGTAAGACTCGCCGAGAACTTACAAACTTCCTACACAACACCAACATAAATCCACAAACCACCGCAATGACGCACAACCTACCAACCTGCTTCTTCTTCTCCGATCTCCCCGACTCTACCGAGCTCTGGGAAGCAAACGAAGAACTAATGGCGACCTGCCACCGCACCTACTACACCCTAATCCGCAACCTCGGCCCCCAATTCTCCGGAATCGAAATCAAGAACCTAGGCGACGGATTCTTCATTACCTTCCCCTCCTCCCTTCTCGGTCTCCGCTTCTGCCTGCATCTCCAATCCCAACTCTCCAAAATCACCTGGCCTACTTCCGTCGTCGAGTTCCGCACTCGCAAGGATGAGGAAAGGGGGATTCCAACAAAAATTGGAAAGGGGATCACGACGAGGCTAGGTATGCATTGGGGTATTCCTTTCCAGCAAGAAATTGACCCTGTCTCACAACGTTTAGATTTCCACGGGAATGCTCCGAATATAGCAGCGAGGGTCATGGCTGCGGCTAATGGCGACGAGATTGCGGTCTCTGATGCTGTACTGCTTGATATTGAAAGACTGTGGGATCCAGCAGGTGGGGATCAGGTGCTTGATCGAGTGCTGGCACTCGAGAAAGTCATCAGAGATGAGGGCCTTCAGAATGAGTTTGAAGTGGTGAGGAAGGGGAGTACGAAGCTACGTGGGATCAAGAATCCATTGTATCTCATGGTGGTGAGACTGCGCAGGTAGGTGTGAGAAAAAAAGACCAGGTAAGTGGAGATAGCTCTCTTTTATTGGATGGTCGGTTGTCCGCCTTGATTTTCGTGCCTGAAGTATTGAACACTTAGTCGAGCAGGAACTCGATTGTAGACGAACACAAATATTTTTTCTCCCTGGGCTTCATTGTTTCGGTGAATGTGATATTTTCCTGATTTACGTGAGAAACCTGAATTGAACCTTCAACTGACTTTATCAGACTTTGTGGAGCTCTAAACAGTCCCCAATTCGGCGAGTGATAATAGTTAGCAAGTGCTACACTAGGCGTGGTTGGCCCGCTTACCCACCAACATGCATCAAGCTGCGGTATGCTGAACGCTACGGGAGCCACGCACACGACAGCCCAAGATTTAGCAGCTACAATCCTCGTAGCAAATCTCCCAAATCGCCACACATTAATCTAAACCTTTAGACGAATGTCTGTAGCTACAATTCCTCACTATTAATCGAATATGGTCTCACAGAAACGTAATTACCTATCAGTGGAGACTACCAGGGTCACTATATTTCGAAGTCGCTGCAAGAAGTTGATATTCAACAGTCCTTAACTAGGTTCCGATTCTCCGTGTGGTTTGGGGCGTGTTACCCACCCTAATTATCTTGAAAGCATTCTACTGTATACCTCACCGAGTGCCTACAAGGGCTGTGCCGGAGAAGCGCTTCAATGAGGTCTGCTATTCACCCGACCTGCAGACGAGCGCCAATCAAAAATTCCTCGCAGCATCAACATAAGTGGCAAAGGCCTATTAGATAGATCTGCTTTAGCCAAGATTGCTTCCCTCTGTAGCGATTAGTGGCCTTGCGCTCAGCATTCGGTGTCTGCTTTTGGTCGTTCTTGCCGCAACGTCAGATCATTTCTGGGCATCATTCTTGCCCTCTCATCCTTCTGCTCCTACAGTTCGACAGCATCGACACTCTCAACACATATCCCTTGGCGTTGATCCTATCGCTGCAACTATATCTCCCACTCGCTCAAATGCTTATTCGTATCACCCTCCCCACTTCCTTACATCGATCAGACACCAAGCTTCCGCCAAGCACGTGCTGGGGCGACACCCCGTTGCACAAATGTCGAAGGTGAACGACATTTACCGCAGTCTCGAGGCAGATGAGATTAGACTGCTGATCCTCTAGCCTGGTACGGGCACGTCTCCTATAATACGTCATTTCATGCACTTGAACACATTTCGGAAATTTCTCGTGCGAGGCTCTTCTTGCATGTGGGGAGAAGAACGGGCCTTTCATGCCATTCAGCTCAATTATGAAGCATTTCGGGTTCGGGAAAACTTATTCGACGCCCTGACACGGCTCAGGAAGCTCGACGTGGCTCGAGTTTTATGGATCGACGTGCTATGCTTATATCTTGAACGATACCGAACGAAATACCTTGAAAACCTGAGGCTTGGACCTCTGTTTTCTAAAGGGCTTCGTTTTGCATTGGTCGGATTAATACGTCGCTTTTTATCAATTCCACTTTTACGTCGCCTTACTTGTTCTTTGTCTCGATCTACGTATCCGTGCTTTGAAGTGCGCGAATTTCACTTTCGTCGGCCTTACCTGAGTAAAGGTAGCGTTGATTATGTGAGACAGAGAGTTGGGAAGTGTGGATATTCTGAGGGGGGAACAGAGAGTCATGTTAGAATGTTGACATGCGTATTTTTTATCTCCGTCTTTGGACCTGAGCAATTCCCAAGGCTGACCCGAAAACGCCTGAGCTAACAACTAGCGCCGTCGCCAAACGGCTCGTTACCTCCTTCCCCCTGAAAATGTTACCTTTCTTCCAACATCGCGACCCCACTCACACTACGCGTGGCACAGAAAACCAACTTCGTGGCTAAAGGGCAAGTCTGTGGAGACGCCGCCTGCCGCTTCGCATATCAATTATTTATTGTCGCTGGTGGCATTAAATTTTTGGTTGTATAGACTTAGTGCATTAAAATATCTACTTGCACCGGAAAGCCTACTGGTTTTCAAATGTGTTTATACGGGTTTCCCCTCTAATTACCCCCCTCGCGAGTAAGCCCAGGCCGTTCAAACAACAGCGGCCCCCCCCCCTAGCCCCCAGACGCCTAAGTTGGAAGTGGGAAATTGGATTTCCTAATTAGGCCAATAAAGAGGTCAATCAAACTGGACAGGATTCTCTCACGGCCAACTGGAAAAGTGTGTTGGCCTAGCCTAGTTGGCAGAAGATTACAAAAATAATAATTATACTTATTCTTGGATAGGCGCGCGCAATCTCGCGGTGTTAATGATCCTGAAAACTCCGGTGGCTGACATTTCGTTCAAACACCAACAATACCTATTTGCAGATGGCGGTTACAGACCTGGCAGGTGTTTCTGTCGGATCCCAGAGAAGCAAATTTTGAACTTTGAGGCACTTGTAGCCTCTCCAAAGTGTAAGCACGAAGAATGTCTCCCATATTAAAGTAGCATATATCTTCACCACCATTCTACTACATTATCACACTCAAATACCTAATTCAATTTAATTTTTTTTTGGACATTTCTCACTTTGCTCTTTCTCTATTTCAAGTTCGCTCGGTTCAAAGCACTTTTTATCTTTTCAAACATGTCTCAACGCCCAGTCTACATTGTCTCTTATAGCAGCCCAAGGTTTCCTGCTCATTGGGCTCTCTGGGTTCCTTCTTATGATGCCGAGACAAAAGTGGCAGGAAATGTTGGAAAACGGATCCATGTTGTAGGAGACGCTCGAAGCGGTTTCAACCATCAGTTCAAGAGAAACTATGACGTGTCAATGACTACTCGTCCCAATTCAGTTCACTTCATTGGCTGGACCGATGCTGCAAATATCGCAGATGGGGCCAACTCCGGAGATATCGTCGAAGACACCACTGCGACCGATGTCATTGAAGAATGGGCGCTTAATGTCGCTGCACCTGGCCCAAGTCTTAGATCTGGAGGGTCCAGCTCTTCGGTAAGTTCTCCTTGGTGTAGTTCATTCGAGAGCAATGGTTAATGGATATCCATAGGGTCCTCGCACCAGAGTTCAGATTCAGAATTGTCAAACTTGGCTGCGCGAGCTTGTTGCCAAGCTAGTAGAGAACAACATATTTGCAGATGATGCCCTCGAGAAACTTGATGCTGTTCCTAAGAATTAGACTTCCGACTTCCGCCATAGCTGTAGCTATACTTGTCGGGAAAGTGGTGGGTATAAGAGTGTAAAAAGATTATAAATTGCAAGATTCGATTTAATTTGGTATTTGTTGTATTGGTATATGTTAATTTGGTTAGTATTTACTGTTTGGGCATATGTTGTTATTTGAATTAAACTTGTAATTAGTTTTGATAAATTTTTAAAACTGGCGAATTTTCGATTTTAATTATTATAATATATTTTTTACTTTATAAAACTATTCGTAAAAGGCTTTTTTATACAAATAAACTATTTAAAAAAGGATTTTAATAAAATAAAATAAACTTGAATTATTTTACGCGTATAAAAGTTTGTAAATTTATTAAAAATCGACGAACCGTATAAAAAAATAAAAACGACGATTATAAAACGAAAATATAAAATAAAATTAACGTTATATTAATTTTTTTTATATAATTATAAAAAAATAATTAAAATAATATATATTACTAATAAAATTTATATAATTAATAATATAAATAAATTAAAATTATATTATATTAAAAAGTTTCTATATAAATATTTTAATAATTTAATATAATATAATTTATATTTATATAAACGTTTAAATTTAAATAATAAAATTTAATTTTATAATTTTTTATTTAAAAAGCGTTAATAAATCGATTTTCAGGGATTAAGTTTCGCTTATTGGAGTGCCTATATAAAGAGCTAATTAAGGCGCCTCGGTTAAAACATCTCGGGTCTAGCACCCGTGCCTACCTACGTAAGCAAGTCGGGGTGCCTGTGTACTGTAGGGGCTCCTATTGTGCCGAGACTAGGCCTGTTTCAGTTGTGGCGGCCATCGGACGTATGCGTGCCTGTAGGTGCCTTGTGGCCTCATGCCCTTTTAATCGATTCCAAAATACCGCCAACCCACACCTCCAAGACCTCTTCCTTTCATACCAACACTCTTCCTCCAAACAATTCAGAGATTTGCAAGATAACTGCGCATACCCCAAAATGCCCCATCGTGAAATTGGGAATGGCCCTTACCTTTTACCCAATTCGCTCCCTTCGGCCGATAATATCTCCTTCTTTGACACATCTTTCTTCACCAACGGCCACAAGCGCCTACCAACCCCAGCTGAGGTTCGGCATGCCGCAGGGCCCCAAATAAAGATGAACAGGCCTGTTCCGGTTTCGTTTCCTTCAATGAATCTTATCGTCAAATATGGCCTCACAATTAGGATGACCGAGGGACAATGTTTATGGGCAATTCGCAGCCTATGCCCGAATGTGCCAGTTCCAGAAGTGTATGGCTGGTGTCAGGACGAAGGGGAAACATTCATCTACATGCAAAAAATCGAAGCAGCTACTTTAGAACAGGAGTGGCCAGGATTAGATGTTGAAGAAAAGTATGAGATTTGCACGCAATTGCGTTGCATCCTCGACGAATTGCGCCAGCTTCAACAAGATCCCTCTAATCCATTTATTGGTAAGCATAATATCCTTTTTATGGGTTACTATAGCGTCTAATGGCCAGTTAATATAGGAAGTATCAACCAGCAGCCTGTAAAAGATATAATCTTCGATGGCAAAGGACTTAACTACTATTTCTCAGACGTCACCTCGTTTCACAACTGGTTCTCAGGTGTTACAATGCCTCAAATTGACACCTCAAACCCAGATCCATGGCGTCCTGGCCTGTTGGATGATGTTCCTATTGTATTCACTCACAGCGATTTACACCGTAGCAATATTTTGATGTCTTGGGATGAGAATAATAGGCCTCGGGTAGCGGCGATCGTTGACTGGCATCAATCTGGGTGGTATCCTGCGTCGTGGGAATTCTACAAGACGAGGTTTACCTGCAAGGCTAGCGAGCAGTGGGAATTAGATTACATACTTGAGTTTTTGCAGTCCTATCGGGGTTATATTCCCTGGGATTATTTTGTGCTTAAGCGGGGCACTTAGCAAAGCAATAATGTAGTAGTGTGTAGAGGAACAACATACTGTCGAAGCACCCTATAGCGACCGTTGGATCTGAATTTAAGAGAGCTTGAATTCATTATGAGTAGCTCTCTAGGACCAGGTCTTTCCGCTCGATGTGAATGTTGCTAGTAAAAAAAAACTTTCATATGACATTCGCTGAAAATGGCTGATTAAAGGGCTCGCTCGTTAAAACTCCTTGCTTCCTATTAGAGTGTGTAGTCCCTCTTTTCCGGACTCGGACATCGCATGGCCTCCCTCAGAAACTTGTACTGCACAAGGTGCAAGTGTTGAACCAGTCCCCTCTCAATGAGTAATCCCCACACCATCAGCATCCCCCAATGGCTTGTATCGTCCTAAGATCACACTGCCAAGGTATGTGCCGCCAAGAACCGAGAAGAAGTATCCAACATTCGTGGTCATCACAGCTAACATCCTATACAGTCAGTGAGGCGATGAGTAATAGATCGAGACGAGGTTCTTACAGCAGGTATCCCACGAAAGCAATCAGCGTGTCCAGAAGAGCACGGGGGAGATCGACTGTAAGTCTCCACGGAGCCCTCTTCGCCACCTTCTTTGCCACGACAATGACATTTTCCTCCACCCCATTCGCACTCAACACCAAGGTCTTCCTATCAGACTCCCTCCAGGCGTCATCACCCTCCTTCTTTGTTCTCCCTGCTCGTACCATTTCTCGACTGTTGAATTCCGCGTCTGTCCATCGCCTCTGCTGGATAGCCTTGAAGGCCAAAAGGCCACGGAAAATCGCTGCAAGAGCAATTATGAAGATACAGGTTCCTGCATATTGACCTGTGGTTGAAGGGGCCCAGTGACTCAAGTAGAGCGGTGTTGTGGCTGACACTCCAAAGGTTACGGAGGTATCTGACATGGACGACATCTTGACGGACTCCTCACGGATCGACTGTCAGCTAAGAACGTTCAAGGCTCACACCATTATATTTGCTCAAGTACGTGGGGTATTTGTGTGGTGTGGGCGATTCGATTCGTAAGCTTGGACTGATAGCATAGGGGTCGTGTCATCTTGTATGTTCCAGTCACTGACAAATAAGCTGATGGTGTCGTCGGATACCATTCTCCATAACCTTAGGGGTCTTGACGGCTGGGGTTGACAGGGGGCAGCATGTATGTGCGCATCCACGAGTGAAACATTTCCGGCCAATCAGAGTCCGAAAAACTTGCTCAAACTTGCTTCAATAGCCGCAGATATCAGGCCGCCCAACACCACAGAGAACCGTTTCCAAACCAAATTTCACAAAAGCATCCGCAAATAGCAACCGAAAGTGAACTTTATGGCGCCTGCATCTGAGCCGTTTGCCAAGCTTTTGATGAAGAGACAAGCTTTTTGACGAGAAGCCACCGCACGGGGTTGTGGAATCGTCGAGACACCCAGGAGCTGGATTGTGATCCCTGGTACAAACAACTCTTGGGCCAGTGCGTGCAGGTTGGTCTCGGAAACCTAGCAAGTGATGTTCTACTCGATATAGCCAGGCTTCCCGTCAATTCTCTTTTTCTGTGCCCATCCGTCCCCTCCATCTATCTTCAAGCTCTCTGCCGAGCATCACGGGAGATTTTATTCCACAAGGCAATCCCCCGGAAAAGTTTACGGCCTGTACTTCAGTCTGTCTTAACTTCAAGATGGATATGTCTATGGGCAGCGGTTCGTCATCATTGACGCCGTTGAATGACTCTGGAGTAAACTTTTCCAACTTCACGCAAGCATACAACTTCCAGCAAGAGATATTGGATGACACTATACTTCAAGTGATAGTAAACTCTTACGCAAGATACTTCTGGTATGGAATTGTTGTTGTGATTGGAATTGCGACTCTGTCCAACGTTGGTCGTAAAATTCACTTGCACTTGAGGTAAGTGGAATTCTTAGACACCCGACCAATCCGTTGACTCTTTCACAGAATTCGAGCCGCTGCCGCAAACAACAGTCGCCCAGCCAGTGCCAAAAGTCTAATTGCACAGTTCTTAGGAGAGTGGGTGGCCATTTCTCGGGAGGCGACTTATCCACAATTCAGCCCTTCAAGCACATACTTATGGCTCAAAGTGCCTCCTTTCGGCATCATACTCCTGCTCCTGACCTATCTTGGTTTTCTTATGGGCCTTGAATTTGATGACAATGACATCGCTGGTGCCTAGCATTATACGTCGCTGGGCGTGAGAGCATCTTGGCTCGCCGCTGCCCAGATTCCACTTTTGCTTTTGTTGTCTGGAAAGGCGAATCTCATTGGCACCCCGGTCGGGGTCTCCTACGAGCGCTTGAACGTCCTTCATCGATGGGTTGTACGAGGCATGCTCCTTCTGATAACGCTTCATTTTGGATATCAGAGTTATGGCTGGAATCAATACGGACTCATGCAACTAGAGTGGAAGACTGATACTTGTCCACCAACCGGAATCGCAGCGTATTCTCTTCTCTTATGGCTGAACATTACATCTCTGGCGCCTATCCGCAATCGATTCTACGAATTTTTCGTCGTTCAGCATATTCTTTCGTTCATTGCTTTCGTCTACCTCGTAATCCGGCACTTACCATCGACGGCTCTTTATTCTCGAACCTATATCTATGCTGGAGTAGGCATTTACTTTCTGGATCGACTCATACGAACAATACGATACACCTACCACAACATACGTCCAGCGAGAGCGAGTTTAACGGCCTTGGACGGAAGCGTCACCAAGATTCGAGTTCAAAGTAAGCAAGTCAAATCGTGGACCCCAGGCTCCCACGTGTTTTTGGCAATTCCTCGTCTTGGATTTGGTCAGTCTCATCCAGCAACCATCGCTTCGATCCCGTCATCACATGGCGGAGATCTGATATTTATCTTGAGGAGCCGCAAAGGATTCACCAACCGCATCAACAGAAAGGCTAGCGCATCCCAGACTTCACTCTTGGCAGATTCTAAGAAAGAAATTGAAGGACCAGCCTCGGCCTCCTCCGATCAAACCGACCTCGCACTGATTGGAGGTCCTTATAGTGCATCTCACTCGGACCCCGCTGCCTTCGATACCGTTCTCCTGTTCTCTGGTTCAACGGGAATAACATTCACGCTCTCCAACCTCCTCTCACTGGCTCACCGAGCACAAACCGCCAGCAAACTTCCCCTCCGCTCCTTGGACTTCGTCTGGGTCGTGAAGCAAATATCCTGGACATCCTGGGTCACCGAGGAGCTCATTTCGGCGGTAAACAGCTTGAAAGAAAAGGGCATCGAGGTCAAAGTCACAATCTACGTAACCTGCGACGACAGCCTCACTGCCCTTCCCGAGAAAAACGCAGCAAGTGGATGCGCTTGCGATCTTTCTGTGGATCCTTGTCACTGTGCCACCGATATCCAAGCAGCCGCGCCAACAGAAGAAGAAGAAAACCATGAAGGCAGTAAGGATGAAACAAGTAAAGAGATCGTCGCCACAACTACTGCAAGTTCGCAGCTATCAACGGTCAGCGGGAGTCTGAAGTCCCTGCCTTTCGCTAAGCTTGTGTCAGGACGACCACATATCCGGGAGATAGTGTTGGACTTGGCAGAACAGGCGGAAGGGGAGATGGCAGTTTTTGCCTGCGGGCCTCTTGGATTGTGCACGGGGATTCGAAATACTGTTGCCAGTGTGAGTGATGAGAGGGCGGTGCACAGAGGGACTGGCGCGGAGGGAATATACTTGCATGTTGAGAGTTTCGGTTGGTGAATTCAGCTGAGAATATTTGTTTCTATCTACATCCTCTTGGATTCATGCTTAATTCAGGCGATTCAGATCTTGACGAGGCTTCTCCATGGTGCGATGTTAACTTTCAGAAGTCCATCGCCTCCGACCAGGCATTCTTTCTAGAATATCCGCGGCGGCGAAGAAGTTTGGTATCGAGAGACTCTTTGGATTTTTCCAGTACCCGGTTGGCCATATCACCGCCTTTGATCGGCCAGACCAAGTGGCTTCTATTTCACGTGCAAAATTACCCTCTTTGCTTTCTGCGCGCAGAAGGGCGTAGGACAAGTTAGGAATAGGCCCTTCCAATCGCTCAGAAGATCGAGTCAATGAGGGGTCACTTAATCAGAACTCCGCACTAGGAAAGATTAGTAAAAATCAATTTATTTGCGTTGCAAAAAGTTTATAATATAATTATCGTCGTCCGCTTATTAAATATCGAAATATATTATATATTATTTATATATTATTTAATTAAATTTTATAATAATTATTAATATTTTATTTTTGATTTATTTTATTTATATAATAAAATAATTTTTTAAATATTAATTTCATAAAATATATATATATATATGAATCAATGTCTGCCGATCTAATTGTCTTTCGTTCCTTCCTTGAGGCACGTTGGAACTGCTAAATTGCAGTATCAAGACCGATTGCGAAGTTGAAGATGACTTTGAACTCACTCAGCAAAAGTAAGCGGCGTTCCCAATAGCTAACTTTTCTTCCTTCAAATGACACGTATATGACAAGTTTGGCTTATTTATAGCCCTCGTCCGCTGTCAACCGACTCAAGCTAGCCACATTCTCTAGCCCTGCTTCTCACACCATTCCCATTCCAAAGGCTTGAATATCTCTCTGTCTCCACATGATCCATGTCGGTTCCGTTGAAGCAACCCCGTCGGCAATTACAAAATGCCACAACCACCTACCTCACCTTCATCTACTCCTCCTCCTCACAATCCTTAAAAATCTCATCCAATAACTGACACACCAAGGAGACCGTTTCACGCTTAATTCCCAACCTCGTATGATAGAACCAAGCAACGTCCATCTTCACCTTTTCAATGTCCCTCCCATAATCCACCGTAATCGCATTATATGGCACATCACTCGCCAACCCCAGAATCGCATAAATTCTATCATGTGGATCGCAAGACTGCGAGCCCCGACAAGTTTCAATCAGTTGAATCAAGGTCCTCATATCCTTGCTTGTTCTCCTGCCTGAAATTCGAATGCCTGCACTCCTGCGAATTCTCTCCAAGTATTCTCGCATCTTTGGATGCATTTTTGAGCTTCGATCGTTCTGCCATAGGTTCAGAATTCCCGTGATCTGCATTAAAGTCGTGTCGAAGTCGCGTCCTTCCATTGAGTTTGTACCACAGTGTATCGTTGTCGATGAAGCAAGAACGTATTCTTGGACGATCCAGATACGTCGCCAGTATGTTCGCTCCAATAGAGCTGCCAAACCATCCCAACGTATGTCAGGCTCTGCGACTGCTGCGAGGGATCTCACCCATGCTTGTCTTCTACTATGGGCTGCAAGTTCGAGATTGTTGTTGAGGTCTAGCTCGGGTTTATGGTGCCTGTCAAGAGGTTCCTCTTCTCTCATTCTCGCAGCCTCCTCACAGACCTTATCATTCAATTGGGAAACCTCTTCAAAAGAATCCCGCACCTCTCTCAACAACTTAAAACCCCCTGCGAATACCTCCCGTTCATCGTCTCCAAGCCAGATTAGGACCTCATTCGCTAGTCGATAGATATCTCCCATCATCTCCACTTGGTGATTCCTTTCTAACACATCTTCTTGATTAATACATATCGCGTCTACCCACAACACCCTCTCTTCTGTCTCTGATCTCAAGGCGCGCAATGCTTGCCATAGATTGTGCCTGATCAGGAATGATTGGTCGTTGAGTAGGATGGAGTGAGTTGTGTCTTGTGAAGAACCCCATTCGTAGGAGAGAGCTTCGTATTGGAGAGAGGGTGAGTTGAATCTGTCGACTCGTAAGGAGCAGGATATAGCCGAGTCCAATGGGCCGGGAAAGAGGGTAGCGACGCGAAATTGTTTTGTGGTTGCTTTTAGTGGGGTGTGGGTTGGGCTCGTCATTGCGAGGGATTCCAAGCCGTCACGATTCTGGAGTTAGAAAGTCGAGATTGCAAACAGATTTATGACGAGATTATGTGTACTGTGTGAAGCTATGGCAAACGTGGCTTAGCTTCTGCCTTCTGTAGCTTGATGCTGCAGGTGAGTAAGCGGGCCAACCGCGCGTGCAGCACTTGCTAGCCACTTCCACTCACCGAAACATAAACGACATTCAAGAGAAAAGGACCTCTGCTTTGATCAACCTTTTGATGTACGGTGAGATTGATCGAAATAATGCCTCCGTCATGAACACATCCCAACTCGGCACCTGAATTATCAAATTTTACCTCACACTAAACCAACAACCCAAGTTGGCATCGACCCCTTTCGACCATGCAGCTCGGTCCACGTACCCTTGAGGTAATATTTTCATCATTTCTTCGTTGAGCTTGTCTCGCAAACCTCGCACCTTCATATCTCGTAAGTCTTGAGACGTAACCCGAGACCGTTGTCATTTTAGTCATCATATCTCAACTCTCCAGCCAGGAGCTGTGACAGCGATGGCTCTACTCTTCAACGGCTCTCTCCGTACTCATATACCTACAATACTGCACTGTCCGTTCATCCCCCAAACTGTTTGTATTCTGCCGGATCGTATTGAGTTCTGCCTCGTATATCCCTGCCAGTGTATGTCGTGGCTTGGGTTTTGAGGTAAGCACTTGATTTCGGTTTTCCGGCGGCTTCCATCAGGATGATCCATTTTCGGTAGTACAGCCTGGGAGCTTGCGATTGGGCGTCTCGGACTTCCTCTGAAGAGTGCCATCGAGACCGAGAAGCTCGACACGAGTTGAGCTCATCAACTTCCGCACTGAAAGGCTCTCCAGTTCGCGTCTGCGGCGATGAGAAGTTTCCCCAACTCACGTTCCGATATGTACTAGACCTGAACAGATGATTTACCACTCCTCCTCATCCCCTTCTCCCTCTCCCGGCCCCACCGTCCACCCCGGCACACTAACCAACACTCCAAACTCCCTCAATCCCACCATCCATTTCCGGGCCTTCTCACATTGCGTTTTGACATCCCTCCTCATATACCCAAAATGATCCTCATTCCCAATCTGGATCTCCGTACTAGTTGGAACCGGCATCGCGTCTTTGAATGTGAATTTTAGGATCTGGGGTCCGTAGGGTTGGCAATGTCCGGTTTGGGTTGCGAACCAAGAGAAGAATTCAGCAGTTGTGATCTTGGGGCGGAGAACGGATTTTGGGAAGGGGGAAGAGTATTTGCCGGCGCCGTCGATCTGGAGACGGATTGTAATTTCGGGTTCGGGGGCGTGAGATGGCTGCTGAGAGGATGAGTGGTGCGAGGATTGCGATGCTTGTTGTTGGATCGGTACAGATTCTTGGGGGACGGACTTCCTTCTGTAGAATAAGACGACTGCTTCTCCATGTAGCATGCAGGTTTGCTTTGGCTGAATGCCGACTTCCTGGTAGCGGTCACCAGGCTCTTCGGGGCTGGTCTTGACGTTGAGAGTAATGTATCCTTTGCCTGTAACGGCCACCATCCCTTTTCCGCTTCGCTTGTCGATCACCACTCCGCATACCTCAGCGCCAGTTTTGTATGGCAGCTTATCGAGCACAGTTGATTCTTGGTCTAGAAGTTCGACATCTGGCCGATCGGCGATCTGTAAATCTGTCAGCATGAGCTCAAAGATTCATGCGGTTGCTATTACAAATGCATGTGCTCGCTCTCGTAGCCATATCTGATTCAATGTTGTTCTTGCATGGTGCATGTTTGGGCTACCTGTTAGCTGAGATTGGGAAGGCAAGCTTTGATGGCGATGGTGACCACCGAGATTATGATCAGTGCACCGAGATAGATCGAAGGAGTTGTGCGAGGAAGAGGGTGGCGATTGCAAGGCAGCTGAAAGACTCATAGGTGAAGTTCCGTGGCGCGGTCTGTGAGAGCTAATAGGCCTGTCACCTAATATTGTTGGTAATAAGGGAGATGGCGCCGACTGACGTTGCTGTAAAGACTGAGATACTGGCCTGGGCTCAGCAGCCATGTGACTATGATGGCCGGAGCCATGATCAATTGCTGGCAAGTCTGATAGCCTTGTATTTGCAGGCCTCCAATTGGATTCCTGCCTACTTGGCGAAATTGCTGAACGGGGTTGGAAGGGAGTGACAAGGACCCTGAACAATGCCGGTGCTTTGTTGATGTCGACAGCAAGCCAGTAGAGATCCCAGATATACTGCTTGATAGTCCGAAAGTAATTCAGATTTCCTTCTGGAACGACAAAACTCTTCTCTTCTTGCCAATGGACGTCCAGCAACTCGAACATCAATGGGCCAACCTCCTTTACACCGGAGATCTCTGCGTACCATTTGTAGAAGTCCAAAAGACTTTGCCACATTATCACGCTGACAGAATGTGCGCTGGCCTCCTTGTCCGACGTAGGATTTGGCAGAAGTACACTGGTGTTCTGTGTGAAACCTTCAATGAAAGGCTGTACATCTGAGGTCGCTAGCGGACTCTCGGCACGATTGTCGAGCGTGAAAATGACGGGTGGAGGTTGAAATTTGGGCTGGATTGTCCTTGGAGGCGGTGAGCGCTGAGGTTGGACAATGTGGTGAATACGAGGCCCGCTGTTCGTGATTGCCGGTTTCGGCTCCATGCTGCGAGTTCGAGGCAGCTGATCTCTAGACTGAGGCGGAGGTCTGGACGGGCCATCCTCGGCTTGGCTCTCGCGTCGCGATAGAAAATTTCCGGATTGTTGGTCGTCGAGACCGAAGTTAGGAAGAGTGTTAGATGAAAGTAGGCGATCATCTACTCGATTAGGGGTACCAGAGCCCGATTTCTTCCCACGCCTCTTTCCTATCCTATTACCAGCTGCTTGATTACGCTGAATTGCTTCGGCAGTGAGAACTGAGAAGTTGGATGGAAATGTATTGAGTCCACCTTCAAGACCTCCTGCAATGTGAACCGGTACATGCGCTCGCCGGCCATTGACAGGTTGTGGCAAAGTGTTCTTTCCAGTTTCGGCAAGTTGTAGGCTCATCGATGATATCGGAGGAAGTTGCCTGTTTTCATCCCTATGCCACCCAGACGTGTCGCGAACATTTGGAACGATAGCGGGGTATTCTTCTGAGCGACTAAAACTTCGTTGTTCAGAACCGTGAGCTGGCGATAGCTCGGTCGAGGGGATGAGACTCTTTGATTGTGTTGGGCTACTCCAGCTGTTGAGACCTTGCATAGTCGCTTGAACAGTTTCGTTGCCTCTCACAGGAGAATTTGATCTTTTCGAGGATGGTGCTTCTGGTCGCTGTTCTTTTTCTGTGGGTAGAGGGGTTCGAAATGATCTCTCAGTCGATGAATGTGGGGTATCCAGCCACTCTCGAGCCTGTATTGACTGTCCTCGCGGGGGAGATCCAGGGGATCTTGAGGTTGAAGATGCGCATACTCCATGGCTCTGCCCAGTTGATCCTGGGTGCAGGTCCTGCTCAGCGGCCTTGGACTTTGTTGCTGCTAAAGCACCCTGCCATGCTTCCATAGCCTTCTGCGCCATTTCGCCACAATCTTCAGTTAACCGCGAGGGCGCACTAGAGAGAGGAGAGGATAAGCAAGACGATGGTTGAGATGAAGGTGCTGTTCGATTGTCGTCCGTCTCTCGCCGGTCCTCTGATTTCCTCGAGTCCCGTCGCGAAGATACAACAATGAAGTCCTGCGCCTGTTCCTCTTTGCTGTGAAGGTGAGAATCGTCCCGCCGTACACGTTTTGGAGCGTCACTCAGACCGAAACTTTCATCCTCTTCTGCAGTCCTCTATCAAAGATGTCAGCAACACATACTCGCCATGCATACGGACTCGACAACCTTTCCAGACCAAGTATCATCAGAGAGACCGCGACTGGTAGAATCGGACCCGGAACGAGACATCTCCATATGACATTTGAGTTAGCATTTGAGACAAACGTGCTCCAGCAAGAATGTCTTCAATTTCAGACATGAATGTTGATGCCCTCCAAACAATATGTCTTCTCCCGCTTGCCGGCCTCGAAAGGCTGGTGTCTCGGATCCACAAGTCTATGCTCTATTGCCGCTGTAGACAAGCTGGGCAGTAGAAGTTCGTGACATATGTACTCCAGAATTGACAGCAGCTCGCTTGTTTGACCACCAGAGATCGGTTAGTTGGTCAAGGCTGTTGGTGTACCTTCGAATGCCGTGCTTAACGAGAGTGGCGGATACGAAGCACTTATCTGTTGTCAGCCAAGTAGTACCTTGTCTTGGGGACAGTGTAGCACCTCTACGCAATGTAGACAACACTGAGAAGTCTTCACCTCTCCCACGAGGAAGGGCGAACGAGAAGCCTCGTGCTTCTGATGCTTGTGATTGCGAGAAGGTGTGTCGTTGACTTAGAAATAGAAGACCTCTTGCTTTAAACTAATAAGTTGCATATATAGCAATTTGGATATGAAGATCTGCTTTGGAGGGCAAGCTAAAGAACCGAACACCGCATTGCTGAGCAAGTGTCGACGTTTCTTGTCAAGACGCCTCGATCCCGGCAGGGATCAAGCGGCTCCCCTTCAGTGAGACAGCAGACAGGTACACTATGTATGCCAACATGTGGCACGAAGGCGCAAGTATCCAGACCCGCCTGATGTCTTGATGAGCGAGAAGCAGATGCAGCGGTAAAAGACGAGCCGGATGAGTATGTTCTTAGGATGGAAGGAGATGAGAAGACAGTAATACGGTCGAGGCTTTCGGACACAACCCTTTTGGTTTACCGGTCTCGTACGAATGCTTCGCGCTGGGCCAGCGCTCCAGCGGCACCGCAAAGAACGGTCCAATGACAAGGCGGACTCGGTTGGTTTTGTAGGTTAATGTTGGTGGCGCATTGAATTGCAGGACGCCATGGGGCCCTGTTACGACAATTTTTGCATGATAGGCTGCCTTAGACCACACTGTTGGGACTGTCGATTCTCCGTCAGACCTTTCGTCGCTTTCGCATCCTAGGCATTGTAACGAGTAAGATTGGCTGGCTCGGCTCCGCGGTAGAGTCCGTGTGTTCTGGTCCTTGACAAGCCGTGGGCCATCAATTCAAGATGATAAAGTTGTTTGATCTTCATCAAATCTCTCGTGTATCGTTGCGGTCATACAAACGCCTGACTTGGCCGCGCAATTCTGCGGGTTGCCTTTTGACCTGGCCCCAAGCGACGACCTGGACGCCGAAGGTACTGTACGAGCCCTTTCATTGCGATCAGTCGAAGCCCGAATGTGTCGTTTGCTAGAGTGCGAAGGGCTTGCGAGAGAATTGAAGGATGGTGTCTCATGTGTTGTTCAATACTGCTGATTAGAGTGGAGTGCGCAGATGTGTCACTGCCTGCACCAGACTGCGTCCGAAGTCACCTCGAGGTGAGGTAGATTCAGACGAAGACGACCAATGAAGCTAAATTAAGCGAGAATTTTCTGCCAGTTTTGTCCGCCCTTCGTTTCGGTCGTTCCGGTCTAGCCCAGGTCCAAGCCCCGCCTGCAAGTTGATGATATCACAACCATCTTGCTTCTGCTGCATACCTTAAAAGCTTCTCCTCCTCCCATACACCACTATCACTGGTCAGTCCGACGGATGTAACGGCCATTGCACAACTTCAAACCTGGTATCAACTGATGGCTAACGCAAGTCAAGCTTCTTCTCCAATGAGATCTTCAACATAGGCGCACAAACAGCCAGAACAGATAAAGCCCCGCATCGTGGCTTCTGCAGTTCGGCATTGATAAAGTAGTGACGATATGGTCATAAGAGCTCTATAAGGTGGGTGGTTCTCTCCAACAGCTAACCATCCAGCTCCTCGTCAACACAACGCTCAATCGTTCCTCATGAACACTCTCTCCAACCTACCTACGACTATCAAAAACACCGCGCAGACCCTAATTGCAAACATGTCACCTCTGCCAAAGACCTACAAAGTCGCCTGCTTCGAAAAGAAGGATGCACCACTCACCATCAAAGAAGTCGAGCTCAAGCAACCTTCTGCCGGCGAAGTTCTCGTCAAAGTCAAGGCCGTAGGCGTCTGTCATTCCGATGCTGGCGTACAGTCAGGAGCTTTCGGCAACTCGTTCCCAATCATACCTGGCCACGAAATCGTTGGAGATATTGCTGCTGTCCCTGAAGGCGAAAAGCGATGGAAAGTGGGAGATAGAGTCGGCGGGCCATGGCACGGCGGACACGATGCTGTCTGCACACAATGCCGACGAGGACAGTTCCAAATGTGCCAGAATGTTGCAGTCAACGGCGTCTCAAGAGATGGCGGATACGGAGAATACGTGCTTCTGCGGACTGAGGCTGTGGTTAGCGTTCCCAAAGACGTTGATCCTGTCGAGACCGCTCCGATCCTCTGCGCTGGTATCACCGTCTTCAACTCTATCCGGAAGCTCCAGATCACACCCGGGGAGATCGTCGCCGTTCAAGGACTTGGTGGTCTGGGACACTTGGCTGTGCAATACGCAAATAAGATGGGTTATCATGTGGTAGCCTTGAGTTCTGGCGACAAGAAGAAGGACTTCGCCCACAAGCTGGGTGCACACGACTACATCAACACCTCGAATGATGACCCGGCAAAGAAATTGTTGGAAATGGGCGGCGCAGCTC
The DNA here is from genome assembly GCA_014904845.1 of Acephala macrosclerotiorum. NCBI lineage: Eukaryota > Fungi > Ascomycota > Leotiomycetes > Helotiales > Mollisiaceae > Acephala > Acephala macrosclerotiorum. The sequence goes on from MU119452.1 coordinate 34,949, forward strand.
TCATTGTCTGTACCGCGCCAAATCCTAAAGCCATTAGCCCCTTGACTGGAGGGCTTGCACCTGGTGGAAAGTTGCTGGTTTTGGCGCCATGTGGCCTGATCGAGGTTAACTCTGTCGACCTGATCCTAAAGGCCATTTCAGTCTGTGGTTTCCCATCCGGACATGCTCTCGATTCCGAAGAAGCAATTGCTTTCACCAAACTCCATGACATTCATTGTCTAGTGGAGAAGTTCCCCCTGGCCGATGCCCAGAAGGCTTTCGAGCACATGCTGTCTGGTAATGTTAGGTTCAGGGCTGTTTTGGTCATGGATTAAATTGTCAAAAAGTCTGTAGCTATGATTCATAAGCACCCGTGTTGAAAAGCGTTCTGGCCATGGAAAAAATTGACAAAAGTTCGATAGCTATATGCCCCAATTCTAAAAAAAAAATTTATTCCAATTTGCAGTAGTGATCTGATCATGAGATATTGGCACCCGCCATTAACGTCATTCCTCACCTCTGTGCGGTACAATACCGCGCCATACGAAATTGATGGCAAGCGCCGCTGAGTAGACCACGTTCCGCGGTATAAACGGGCAAACAGATTCTCAGTAGTTCTGTTCGCTTTCTGGCTACCCTTCGTTTCTTGATCTCTGGCCAAAAGCCCGCCGAGCGGCTGATGAGAAGTGGCAGTTTTCAACCACTCCAAGCATGCTCTGCGATTGCTAATCGCTTAAGCTAACAGCTCAAAAGTAAGCTGTCTGTTCAATCTTTCTAAAAGCCCCTCTTTCGATGATCAGCTACCAAGGCTCTCAACTGCCTGACTCTCGATTTGCGTGGTGGGCATCAAGATAAATACCGCTACACCCGTAAGAGCTGAAGCTTCCTAACGCGAACGCAAAATTCATCGCGAAATCATCAAACAATGGATCCAGTTTCGATTCCAGTGCTCTGTGTTACATGCGCGAGGATCATGCTCGGTCTGTATGAGCACACCAATGAAATCAAAGATGTACCCAATCACGTGCAAATCCTCACCACCCAGCTTAGCTCCTTCAACACTGCGCTCACGTCTGAAAGCTTTGATTGAGAAGCGGCAGGTCAGCCATCGAGAGCTGTTGTATAAATGGGCGGATGATGTGAGAATTGTGCTCTCGGGCTGCGAAAAAAAACATTGCATCAGATTGAAGCTATGGTTGTAAAGTCCAAGATCAAGACGAAGAAATCTGCTGGTGGCCAGTTGGTTACTTCTATTCGATGGCTTTAGAATAAGGATGAGATCAATTTGCTTAAGGGATGTTTGAAGGAGTATGAGTCCAGTATGTTGACGATGCTGAATACATTGACGTCGTGAGTTTCTTCAGCCCTCCACTTGCCAGACAACCTTAATTGTGTTCATCTTTTCCTAGCCATTTGCCAATAGAGAACAAGTCGATAACATGACGGAACTCCTCGATGAGATCCATGAGAATGTACGAAAATGACACGAACAACCATAAAACGTAAAGGAGAGGTTGGTTGTCATGAACCAAGACCATCCTCGATTTCAGCAACCGGATCTTATCCTTTCGAGCAGTGTGAGAAATTGAGTAGTATTCAATAGCAATTCTAGTGCTACTCAACTCAACTCAACCAAAATCCTATGCTACTCTACTCAACTCAATAGCTAATGAGTAGTATTGAGTAGGCTATTGAATAGAATCACGTGGGTTTGAGCCGCAATGCTTAATTGGCTGAATTAGCGAAAGGGCTGGAAGAGTAAGCCTGATTAGGTAAAGCGCTATGCTTATTTAAGCTTCGAAGGTTTTGCCGACGCCGAAAACCAATAACTCTCCAATAATTAACTCGAAAGATTTAATTAATAATAAACCGAATAAATTATTTAAAAATATATTCTCCGGGATTTAAAGTCTTTCGAATACTTAAAATAATCTCCGAGAATTTAAAAGCCGAAATATTGTTCGATTTATTAAATAATATATATAATTAAACTTTAAAATTTTGTTTTATATTAAAAAAAAGTAGTTTTTATTGTTATTTTATTCAAATTATAAATTGCATTAAATTTTAATACTTAGATTAAAAGTTTTATTTTCTTATTAAAAATATTTTATTTATATAATTTTATATGTAACGATCACGTGTTTATTCAATAGTATTGAGTAGCTACTCACTACTCAACTCAATAGCTTAGTCATAGTACTGCTACTCTTACTCAACTCAATAGTACTCAATACTATTCAATAGCTATTTAAATAGTTGAGTATTTTTTTCTCACACTGCTTTCGAGTCCTATACCTCCACCAAAAGCACAAGACAGTCAAGCATCACCCCTGAATTTCTGAAAGCTCAACAAAACTCTTTTAGATAGTTTGAAGGTCGAATCGTGGGGAGTGCTAGAGATTGAGTTCATAGCCAACAGGTTGAGGAGCCTTCTCCCATTAACAACAGTGACAGGACCTAGAGGGACTTTCCTAAAGATTACTCTTCGCGAGGATAAAATTGTTTGTGTGGAATTCCACTTAACAGCACATGTCATGCAGCAGATAGGCCAGCTGTACAAAGAGGTTGAGGACCATGCATCAGCGGAAACAGTAAGTACCAGAGTCAGTACTCGCAAGGCAAGCAGCGAGACTGATTCTCTAATCGAAGGTAAGATCTACATCCCACCTCCTCCGTTCGAAACCCCCTCACAGCATCCTCCCTCGCCACCCTCTCTCTCATATTCGCCTTCCTCACAGCCTCCTCTGTCACAAACTCCGCCTTTATACCTTTGAACCTACCTAACAGGGCAAATCTTCTTCAGATTTACCTTCATCACCATCACACGCGCAGGTCTCAATATCGATATTACACCTTCAAATCACGCACACATAGTAAGAAAGGACTAAAGAGGCTTAACCGTGATATTTGACAACGCAGTTGATGCAGAACGAGCATATGAATTACTTTTGGCTGTCAAAGAGGAAGTAGAGACCTCGTGGAAACTGCATGCGAGAGCATTCGCTAATGTTGATGGTGGGCTTTCGTGTGCGACGGAGCAGAGTCTACTTGAATGAGCTGTTGAAGAGGAGTTCAAGCCGTCTGCTTATTTGAGAGTTCGTTTGGGGTGATGAACCAAACCGCCCGGGCTAGTTTATTCTTTCTAGTGGAGTTGCTGCTTTCTCTGGTCAAGCTTTTTTTCATCCTTGCTAGAATCTTAGCGACCCCACCCCTTAAATTTTGACGAGATGCACCCCACGCTGGCAAATGAAGTAATTCAACCTCTGCTCCACGTACTGGCTAATTTTTATACGCGTATTCCACACACCAGACACTAGCTTTCAGATTTCATTACATAGTGTCAAGTGTTATCGAGTGCTATCAAGCTTCAATTCTGGCAAAATGGCCCCTGTAACAGAGAATGTAGGGTCAACACGAATTACTTACGCCCTATCCAATCAGGGGGTTTCCGCAATTCATGTCGAGAGAGGGACCGTATGAGCATTGTCTGAATTGGGATGACGAATATGTTGAGGGCGGGTGAACTTCTTGCCGCGGGCCGGGGATGTCTCCAGTTTACACGTGATTGACAACGTCCGCGAAATTGGAAACTGGACGTCGTTCTTGAATGTAGTCTTTTTATATATAAGTCAGGAGAATCGAGGGAAGTGCCGCCGATAATTAGTCTTGGTGTAGTATGAGATGAGACCGATTGACATCAGATGAAGTTCATAAGCACCGCTCATCTCAAAGCCTTCTGAACGTTACGAATGTAGACTTCTAAAGTCAGGTTTTCAATTACTGTCCTGCCCAGCATCATCTCATCTCATCTCAGATCGCAGGCGTTGTTCAATTGATTCAATTGGAATGTCGCTCGGTCGTCGACATCCAAGCTTTTCAGCTAAAGTCCTTTGTTGTGCTCTAGACGTTAGTGCACAATGACTTTCTATCTCTCTACTAGTACTTACATAACGTCTCCAATCCCACCTCCAACAGGCCCAATAGCAATCCTCTTCATAGACCTCGTCTCCTCCTCCTCCCTCTAGACCTCCCACCTACATCTATAAAGTCCTACCGCCGGCACTTCATTTCCTTCATCCGCCACCTAACCGCCACACACTCCGGCCACGAAATTAAATCCCTCGGCGACGGCTTCCTCATCTTCTCCTCCCCCCTTTCCGCCCTACGCTTCTCCCTCGAAGCCCAAAAGCACCTCCCGTCCTTCCCACTGAAAGGGATAAATATTGTGGCAAGGATAGATATCAATTGGGGAATCCCAGATGGCGCAGAGATCGACGAGGTGACAGAAAGATGGGATATGTGGGGCCGAGCAGTGGATGTCGCGAAGAGGATGGCGGAGAGGGGTGGAGTTGCGGTGAGTTGGGAGTTTATGCTTGAGTTGCTGTGTTGGGTTGAGAATCACGGGGAATTGGTAAGGGATTTTGGGGGTCTTGTTGAGATTCAAGAGAGGGCGTCGGGGATAGCGGCTCCGGGCTGGGGGCTTGTGGTCAGGAATATGGGGAAGAGGGAGTTGAAGGGGTGTGGAAAGGGGGGGGGGATAATTTTGATTTCTTTGAAATTGAAACGGTGAGAGGAAGTGGAGCAGCAAGAGAGAAATGTAATGTAAAGTAATCCGTTCTGTTCGATTCATGATCCCATCTTAGCTAACTCAATCATTTAAATGGTGAAGCAAAGTATGCTCTATCTTAATGCCCCCTCCCATATCCGCACCATCTTTTTCATCGTTGCACCCTGGCGTATGTTCTCGTGAACGTAATTTTCAAGTCGCTACTGCTTCTCAACACGGCAAGTGCTCAGGACAAATGAGGAATAAACTGTGCCCATGCCACTTCTTTGTAAACGATCTCCGGCATCGCCCTGAAGCAGAGAAATATCTGCACAAGGATGATCACTCGTGCTATCGAGTAGATAATCGATAAGGTCGCCGTTACCTTGGCCGCGATCGTGATATCCCATGCTACTAACCTCAGCAAAATAGTAAAGCAAACACCCAAAAGTGTCAGACTCGATGCCCGCCAGAGCCAGAGCTCGGCTTTAGTTGGGAATGCCCAGTTCCACGCCGCGAGGTGTACGGCTGAGAACAAGGTGCCTAATAGCAATACCAAATACATCGAATTCACGCCGTTGTGCGCTTGGAGATAAGTTAGCTTTCCTCCAGAGAGGCCAACTAGAAATTGAGGAAGTACTTGTAAAGTCGTCGAGATGCACTCGATCGAACTCGTAATCAGTCTTATGGGCATCGTTCTCTTTGACAATTTCGGCAATTTGTAGTTCTGCAGCTTCGGGGAGATTGATGATAGTACGATGTTCAACATCGTATGGCTTATTCCACCAGAACGCATATGTTACGACAGAGCAGAGGACGAAACCGCAAGTAATCAGTTCGAGTTCAGATATCGCTAGAAAGATGTTAATACGTCTGAAAGACCAGAAAGCTTGTTTAGCGTACCTGCTCCTTCAACCGTTCGCCCGATACACTGCACTACGAGCCAGATAGACTGTAGGCATGCCAGGATAGTGGTGAGACTATCTGTCTTACTGCGATCCACGATATCTTGATAGTGTGGTAGCTGTGCGACTATGTCGTCTCGTTCGTCGATATTCATCAACTCCATGTACTCTTGTTCGCCAATTAAGGTTGTGCCACTGGGGGTTCTAATAGCCAAACCACCCATGCAAATATAAAAGGCCAACGCCATCGAACATCTGAAGTCCACGTTAGATCTATTCTAGCCTAGGCGGCTTAAAGGGGATTCACGAAAATCCTTCCTTATTCATTGCAAGACGAACTCGCCTCGCTCCACGCCAGTCCTTATACGTGTAACAAGGAATGAGTTCAGGAGCCAGTACAGCAACCAACATGACTCCAAATTTTCTCAGCTTTTTTCTGTAAAAATACCATTGTTTCCATGATGCAGCATGCTCTGCCTCGGAGCAAATATTGAGATGGATAACTTTGTAAGTGCAAAGCAGGATGACAGCGAAGCAGGACCAGAGAATGGAGTAGGTGCTCCTAGTTGATGATCCAGACACCCATCCACATTTGCCATTCCCCAAAGAGCCCGAGCCGCAGATGCTGTTGGGCATTGAGGACGTCGGTATGGGCGAGGCTGTGGTCAAAGTGCTAGTCGAAGTTGTTTGAGAGTTGGCTTGAGTAGAAGCAAAGGACACAAGGAGCGCAGAAAATAAGGCAAGAGAATTTCGAAACATCTTTAAAGCAAGAGCATTGATCGCGATAGAAGAATAAATGTGAGGTGAAGGAACAAGCGCGCTCGAGCTGAAGAAGACCGCATGCATATTTCTTTTCCTTCGTCGTTATCACCCGGCCAAGCCACCACAAGCTGCTTCGTTGCGTAAGCGGGCGACTGAGAGCTTTCATCGGACCAACAACTTCACACGTCATTGGGAGATTCTCAATTCTCACATTCGAGAGCGTTTTCTGTCTGCCAGCCCACCTGGCTGCTTGCGAAAGAGTGAAGATCGAGGACGCGAAAGAATTGCGGTGACCGCTGGGTGGCGCACGCCTCGCAAGAGTGACATGTGACTTGCGCCAAATGTTTCCATTGCTCTTAAATTTCAGTCTAGGGTGCAAAATAAGTGATATGATACCAAAGGAGACTAGTTCTAAGTTTGATATTCTTGAGAAGGTCAAGTCCTAGCTCTTGTAACTTCAGTCACGTGTAAGGCGTACCAAGCTTGTAATTCCAAATTTGGAACGAAGAGTCCAAGTTGTTGCGTACCTTCTCTCGATTTGAAGCACATCAATCTCTCGTATTCAAAGTTTGTCTATCCTTGAATGAAGAGCTTGAAAAAGTGAAGGGTATTCATAATCAATGCACCACCGTTCTCCAACCAATATAATGTAGCTCAACGGCCAAAAGGCAAATCCAAACGAATTAGCGCCAGAAACCCTTGACCCAAGACAGGCCATCCCATCCCAATGCAAATCCAAATGCTCCAATCTACGATATAATCCTCATCCAATGTTCTCCGCCAAGTCACACCAAGAAATTGCTCATCCAGCCTGAGATATTATTGCGAAATTTGTCTTCCTTCCATGCAAACGCATAACACCTATGTCCATTCTCAGCCAATACCAATATCATCAAGCCAGGCCACAGCACACAGGATGGGCAGAAGTGTGAAAACTGGGCATGCTTGGTTCTAGGTCGGGCAAGGTTCTCCACGCGATATGCTTCGAGGTAGGCACCTCTTCCGGCACTCGGGCAACATTATCCAGGATGGCATACCCTCATCTACAGGCTTGATCATGGTAAATCATCCTGAAACAACAGTGAGTCCTGGGAAACCAAAAAGAAGATGCAGATAACAACAGTTAAAGCAAAGGTGGCCTGCTCGGAAACTGTCTCTGGAAATGCTGAGGAGAGGCAAACCTCCTCTTTGATGGACGTCTAGCCTGAGAACTCGACGACCTCCTCCTGCGACGCGATTCTGAGTTTGAATATGGATTGTGTCTCGAACGAGAATCTGGTCTCGGATGCCTTGGCTGAGGCTGTTGACGATACTGCGGCGGCACAGTAGCAGGGCGAGGTGCAGCGGGGCGCTCATACGAAGGTTGATGACGATCATATGGAGGTAAGGAATGGTTTGATTGTCTGTCCATATCTTGGGGATGCCGCCGCGGCTGGTATAGCGGGATTGGAGGTCGCAAATTTGGGGTCCTAAGTGCTTGGTTCACTTGAACGTACATCTGCTCTCGTCGCACTGGTTCGGGACCAGGGGACATCATTATATCCTCTTGGTCTTGCTGCGGGTACGCAGGAGACTCATATCGCCTGGGGACATAGAATGGTGCGTTTGCAGAGGGTGGAGGAGAGGCAGCTGGGCTGCGGATCCGTTCGAAATCCAGTCGTACAGGACTTGGGATTTTCTCATCAGGAACTAACCTTCCTTGAGAAGATCGCCATTGCTCTTCGAACCTGTCGAGAGCTGTGGGGTGAAATGTAGGATCTTGATCAGATCTCCAAATGGCCTGTGACTCTGGGGGTGGAGGCGGAGGCGGGTAGAAAGACGGTGACCGTTTCAGGCTTCCATGCCGATATCGCTCTGTGGAAGCCATGATGTGGATGATAGAAGGGCCCGAGAGCGAAGAAGATGGTCGTGAATCTACGAGGTTAGAAAGAGATGCACTGAAGATAGAATGGAAGAAGATGAACAGCGGGACTGTACATGAAAACAGAATGGACCTTTGGTACTTCTTCGCCATATGCAACTTTGCTGCCCAAGATGGTACAGTACATTTGGCTTTCATACCTGATAACGAACAAAGACCCGAGGGCGAATCAAATATCCGCAGATAAGGATAGGTGCTGGAGTTGCGGCCCAACTTGGGCATTGGGCTCTGCGTTGTGTTTCGGTATGTAACCCACTCCGAGCCGGAAGGATGTGATAGCCTGTACAGCACGTGTCGCATGCGAGGAAGCAGCCATTGGTGTTTCTCACTTTGATGTCGCACTCCGTTAGAATCTTTCTGGTACGGCATGTCGATGTTTTCCACTTCTAGGCTTCTTTCAATCTCCCACTCCATTTTGGGGTTCTAGTGCACAGAATCTGGTTCCATTTCCTAACACCGCGCAAGTACTTTACAACTTCGGCCGGAACAAACAAATAGGACCGTTCTGTTTCAGTAATTTGATCAGAACGACGACATGAACATCTAAAGCAGTACCATACTGTGTACCTGCAAGTCTAAGTTAGCTCTGGTGACAGAGGTTTCAAGCGAAATGTTCTAGGCAAGTTAGAACATTGAAAGGGAAAGTTCTTTACCAAATAGCCATGGTGGACGATCGGGTCGCCTTTCGCGACTGGAGTATATCATGTCAAACACTCCACCGAGCCTTGTCTTAGCAATGAGAATGGCGTCGTCGCTAGGTGGGGTGTTCTCAACTATGTAGCTGGTGACAGGATCACCCATGGCTAAATATAGAGAGTGGGACTTTGCTTACAGCTTCATCATGATGTCCAAAGCATTACGATACGAGACGTCATCTGTGACATCTATTGGAGGCCGTCACAGCATGTGTAGTTGTTCTTCAGAGTATATTTCGATAAGAACGTCGCAAAGGTATCCACATATTCGGGAGGAAATAGGGTTAGAGAAGCGGACACGAAGTGATTTGCAATCGTGGCAGATGTCGTGAGCGGCGCTGATAAGACATTCTTGTCATCATGGTCCAAGAGTGGTACCTGTTGCAAGTCAACATATGGCATTTTCAATGTCCCACGTCCTCAAAGACTTTTCGTCATATTTTTTTTCGAGCTCGTCATTAATGAGTAGAAACCACCCCGAAAAAAATGGTTAAATGTGTCGAGGTTCATCTGATCTGCTGCTGGTCCGAACGCGTGGCTGCGAGGAAGTCAAGACTGTGAAAATGAGCCCTCGAAACGAAAAAGGGTCGTCAGCCACTCTAGAGTGCCATTTTGACAACCGGCAAGTCCTAGTCTGATGTGCTTTGACACACAGGCCAACAAATAATAAAACACAAATTGAGTCTTGAGATATCTTCATCGGAACATGCTCAAGAAAAATCTGCTATGTCCCGACTGCTGACGGACGATTAGGAACGAGACAACGTATTCAACCATCGTATGATCAAAGGAATTCAATTGTGCCAACTAAGCACACTTGCACCATTGCTGGCCATATAGATATTATTATTAAGATATTGGGAGAAGTTCTCCCTGAAAATTGAATTAACGTGCGTGGCTATTAGCACGTGTAAGGCTAAAAGGCTAGTCTGGAAGGTTACCCGAGCACGGAGACCGAACAAAGAAGGCTGCAACTCCATCTCGAACAAGAAGCAATTTGGCCATATCCGGGTATTTACTGACTCTGCGGAGTTGCACAATGTTTCTGCGATCTTTACACTGTACATAGTTTGACTGGAACCATGATCAATCCAGATGCTGCGAGCTCAGGTAAGAAGCAAACTCCGGCACCTCCGATGCAATATGCTAACGCCGACAGTTCCTTCGTGGTCCAGCATAACGAACGAATTCCTGCGATTCGACTTGACGAGACGAGATGAAGGGGCTTCGAAGCCGCAATGCGGGTCTGGGATCAAGGGGAGCTACAACTTTCCAGCTCACGTCTTTGCGCTGGTCTTGATACTGGTCCTGAGCACGTTGGGTAAACTCCCACTTTCTATCTGCCAGTTCGTTGCTGACAGCTTCCAGCTTGCGGATTTCCTCTGATATCTAGACGATCGTCGAAAAGCCATGGCACTGCGAGATTTATATTCATATCACAACATTTTGGCACAGGTGTTCTTATTGCGACAGCTTTCGTCCATCTTCTTCCTACAGCATTCGTCTCACTTACGGACCCATGTCTGCCGGACTTTTTCAGTGTACAATACCGTCCGCTGGCTGGACTGATTGCCATGTTTTCTGCGTTGGTGGTGGTTGGACTTGAGATGTTCCTGACGACAAGAGGCGCCGGGCATTCGCATTCGCATGACTGGGACACACTTCCAGGGGACGAGGATAGGCATGAAGACCATACCAACGGATCTGCAGAACCCGGAAGGAAGAAGGGAAATAGCAGATTAGGGAAGCTTGGATTGAACCGACCGAACGATATCGCGTTGGAAGATATTGATGCATCTGAGGGATTGGTAGCTGGTGTATCTCCTCTGCCAGTTTCGACGCCGGATGCGAACGGGACGAACAATCACGACAAGTATTACGATGAAAACGACGACGATGATTCAGACCTCGACCTCGGCGAGCTCGATCCTACTGCCGAATCTTTCAACCCGCCCGACCGTGATGTTGAGGCGACGGCTGCGGCGCCCAAAACACTTTCCCCAGAGGAACAGCAAAAGCGGCAGATGTTACAATGTATGCTCTTGGAAGCAGGCATACTTTTCCACAGCGTATTTATCGGTATGGCGGTATCTGTGGCTACAGGACCGCCGTTTGTGGTCTTTTTGGTGGCCATTGCATTCCATCAGTCTTTCGAGGGACTTGCTCTTGGATCCAGAATTGCGGCCATCAATTTCCCTCGCCATGCACTGAAGCCTTGGGTGATGGTTCTGGCATATGGTACCACGACTCCTATCGGACAAGCAATTGGCCTCATGGTACAAGAATCATACGATCCACAAAGTGCGACAGGATTGCTGATGGTAGGGTTCATGAATGCGATTTCCAGTGGGTTGCTAGTCTTCGCAGGCTTGGTACAACTGTTAGCGGAAGACTTCTTGAGCGACAAGAGCTATGGGATCCTTAAAGGGAGAAGGAGATGGGAAGCCTTTGGAGCTGTCCTTTCTGGCGCAACTTTGATGGCCATTGTCGGGGCATTTGCTTAAATGTATAGGGAAAATCGGTGCCCCGATGGATATATCGTGATACTTCGCGCATTGTAGGCGTTTGGGATAGATTATTTAGGCTGCAGCAGTAGTCCTCTGCCACGTCTAGTACATAATTGTAAATCAGGACATACGTCTACCATTTCCTGTCATCGTACAGTTCTCATCCGGATGAAAATGATCTTCGTGAAGCCCCTGATTGGCGAGCCTCGGCCCGCAGGGTTTCGCACCAATCTGGGGAATTCAAGCCTCCAAATTTCTTCGCTAATCCCTTGCTCCTTCATTCGACACGGCGTTCTTCGCGCCGCAACAATCAACTGGGAAAAGAAACATTGAAGAAGCAGGAAATGGCTTTGCAGTCTCTGTCTTCTTCTTCAACAGTATTCGATACATCATAATGGAACTGCCCTACGGTCTCAATCGCAGATATGCTACACTTGCAGTCGTTCTGCTCGCGGGCATCTGGCTTTGGGTTGCCTTCGATCGCCCCTATGTCTTTCCTGACCATGTCCCTTGGAACATCTACTCGAACGGCCCTCAATCACCGAACATCGATGTCTTCGATTTTCCTCCTCTCACCTCTCCTGCGATCAAGAGCGTGTGTGCGAAGACGGCTTGGAATCCCGGCTTGATCTTCACATGCGACTCGCCCTCTGGCAACTTCGCAGAAGTACGAAACTCGATCCTGCACTGTGTTCGATATTCGATTGCAGCTGGGGGAAGTTTGGTGATACCTAGGATAGTGTTGAATCAGGATTATGGGGGCAGATTGGCTGGGAATACGACGAGTCTTGACCATTTGTTCGATGCGGATCACTTCACGACCTCCCTCCAGCTATCATGTCCTCAACTGCAAATTTACAAGGCCGCACCGGATACGAAGGAACCAACAGCCCTGTTTGCAGATACACTTGTGAGTCCGAGGGCCGGAGCAATTGAAGGCTTTTCCGCAGAATGGAGAGATGCGTTTTACGACTGGCTCGGGAAGAGCCTCGCGGGAGATTTCGAAGGGCCGAGAATCATCGCCCTCGGACGTTCATACCTACATTACCCAGTCCATTCAGACGACGAGAATTTCGCTTCACATTTTGGAAAAATCCTGAAGATTCGGTCGGATGCGCGGGTTCTGGCAACAACGACACTTCTCAAGCTCAAAAGCGAATACTCTTTGTCACTCGACCTCAAAGATCCATACACGAAGAACGGATTTATGGGCGTATATCTCAGCACAAAACCCGATCCAGATCAATTGACCAAGGAAGACCAGGACTATGGAAGTTATGAGATGCAATCGAAGCTCTACCTCGAATATACCGCACATTCCAACTCTTCCCTCGCCTATGTGGCGTCAAACAACGGTCCAGACATACTGAAGTTTATTTCTGCTGTCAGAGAAAGGGGCATGGAAGTAACCGCCAAGTTTGATGTACTCAAAGGTAGGGACCGGGAAGATCTACAGGATATGACTGCTCAGCAGCAAGAATTAGTGGACTACTTAGTCATGAATGATGCTGTTGAATTCGTGGGCGTTGGTACTTCAAGTTTCAGTTGGAATGTTGCCTTCAGGAGGCATGGATTTGAGAGGCATACGGAGACGCCTTTGGATCAGGGCCAACAATTCAACGACGGACTCTCAGTCTTGTATGGAACGACAGGAGAACATCCTGAGTTTGCCGCAAGCATGTGGCCCTAAATCACACCCCTCGAGCTTTTGGCAACTGATACATAGGGGCCATCCTTGTAGGCGGCAAAGAACATTTCTCTAAGTCCTGTTGGCCCACATCGTCCCTGGGCGCTTATGGCCTTCAACAGCCTTCTCTGCGACGATTACAACGGCGCGGTCGGCTAAGGCCTCAGTACGACAGCTTATGTATACCGGCTTGTAGAGTTCAAGCCGCGGCTGACGAGTGCTACCATGGAGGAGGAGGATGGAGTCGGTCAAGAAGCCTACCATCCAAAGTTATAAAAGATCTATCAAAAATTTGCCCGCTTCAAATCCTGTCCTACATTCATAGCAGAACCAAGTGTTCCCTCATGCTGTATAGAGGGTCACTCCTCGAGCATAGAGTCTCACTCTTAGTTTCAGATCTTTCCACACATCAAACAATTGGGTAAAAATGCGCTTATCCTTCAAGCCGTGTAACAGTCTTACTTAGGCGACTCCATACATCCCAAGCAAGCAAGACAGCCCTGGTCGTGGGCGCTAACCGCGTAGCGCCTTTGATTCGCTCTACCTTGTATCTTCCCTCAGCGCCTGGAAATCAGGCGACAGGGCTCGAAATAGATGCATGAGGTTGCATCTCACCAACTCGAGCTGGTGGAGTATATATGAAGTGCCCACTGCTCACAGCCTTATCGTTCTTCGACCTTGTACTGCTTTCCTTGTTTTGCATCTAGCTTTATATTTCAGTTTTCTTTACTACTAACGAGCTTCGCGATCGGCACACAGTCTGCCTTGCTCACTAGTCAGCCTCGTTCGTGCAGATTACCCCACTTAGGGCGGAACTGTCGTGATGGACCCTCTATCTATATCAGCCAGCGTTGCTGGACTCATCACCATAACACAAGCAGTCGCTCAAGGGCTGACAACATACATTATAGCCGTGAAGGGTGCACCAACGGAAATGCAGAGCTTGATCGAGGAGTTGAAATCTCTCAATGCGATTCTGAATGAAATCCAGAGAGCTTTCGAGAACAAAGAAGATGGCCAATCATTGGCTGAAGCCGGGGCGTTAACAAAGACGCTTTTAGCTTGTCAACAGATTCTTTCAGAGACTCTGATCAAGCTTGAAGAGTTCGATATGAGCCGTTCGGGAACCAGTGAGAGCTCTGGCATTAGTTCGAAATATAAGCAGCTGTTGAAGAAGATGACCCATCCCTTCAAGCGCGACGAGATTCAGCGACTCTTGGTTGTCGTCCGAGACTACAAAGCGACTTTGACACTTGCGATGACTCTAGAAGAGAAGTAAGTCTACATTGTGCTCGTCCTCCTCTGCCGAAGCTGACCATCGTGAAGGAAGTCGACAAGCGTGTTGAAAGCAATGCTCACGCGATTGGAGGAAGCGAGCACTAGATCCGAAGATAATCTTACTAGTCTCCAACACCAAAATGCCATGATCCTTCAGACTCTGATCTCCGGCATGAGCGATATGAGACCTCCTTCTTACTCATCTGCTACGGAAGCGTCAAAGAAAAAATATTTCGAGGTGCCTCTTCGTCCGACCAACGCGTTCCTCGGCCGGGACAGCTTCCTGACACAGATTCAAGATCACTTCACCGACGTCTCTCTTGCCGGTCAGCAGCATCGTCTTGCTATTCACGGACTTGGAGGTAGTGGAAAGACACAAATCGCTTTAACATACGCCTTCACTCATCGATCGGAGTACGATAGTGTGTTCTTCCTGAATGCTGCTTCATCCGATTCCCTCACGCGTGACTTCACCAAATTGCACCAAATTCTCAACCTTGGAGCAGTCGATGCGGATGAGAATAAAGTCGAATGCGTCAAACGTTGGTTTACTCGAAACGACAATACCAGTTGGCTCATCATCTTTGACAACGCAGATGACCTCGAAGACGTCGACCTGTCCTCCTACTTCCCGCTCTCAGACGCAGGCGACATCTTGATCACGACGCGTGATCATCGCATTGAGCACCCAGAACTCACTACTTCCGCCCTCCATCTAGATGTGCTCAGCCCAGAAGATGCTGAAGAACTTCTACTCAAACGAGCTGCTATCAAGTCGCTTGCCTTAGAAGAAGAGCAGAAGTTCGCCTCACTGATCGTCAAAGAACTAGGCTATCTTCCCCTAGCCATCGATCAAGCAGGGGCATACATCCACGCAAGAAAGAAGAAACTAAGCGAGTACTACGCAATGTATCAAGATCACCAGTCCAGTCTCCTCTCATACAGATCGAAGCTATCAAAGCACGAGAAGACGGTGATGACAACATGGGAGCTGTCATTCAACAAGATCGAGGAGGAATCACCCGATATCGCTGAGTTCGTCCTGCTTCTCTGTCAGTATGATCCTGCTCTGATTCAGCATGCGATGTTGAAGAAAGGATGTACACCACAGCCAGTCTACGGACAAGATGGTGAGCTCATGATGCTCGATCCTCAAGCCTGCTCAGTGCCGGCAAGTATGATCAGATTGCTGGGAAACGAGTTTATGTTCGATGAGGCTGTGGAGAAGTTGCTGTCATTCTCTTTAGCTCAAGTCACGATTGCGGATGAATCGAATGATACTTCCTCGGGATTTGTGCTACACCCTCTCGTTCAATTCTGTGGTCAGATTCGGGCGACTGAGGATATTCAGAAGAGCGCATTTGAAGATGCTGTGTGTATCACAAGCCACGCGTACCCAATGGGTAACTTGGACGAATGGTATATTTACTTTCATTTTTTTAGCAAGCTCAATTACTGATGTCGAGACTATAGGGATACCGCCTTCAGTATTCAACTACTCTCGCAAGTCCAGTACCTCTGCGACAAACTTGAGAAGCGGAGAAGCAAGGGACAACAGTTCCAGCGGCTCGCAGACGTTGGTCCTTCATTATTCTTGGCAGCTTTCCATTTCGCAGATACCGCCTGGTGCGCCCGTTTCGTCACCGAGTCTGAGATATTGTTAGCAGACAGCGACGATGCCTTCCTGGCAGCCTTCGTGGTGGAGCGGCGAGGAAAGATCTCACCTCAACTCGGACAACAAGAAAGAGGATTAGAGGTACTCTCGTCCTTCGTCCACAACCCACCCAATATCAAAGGCGACCCATCAAGCCATGATCCAGCCAAGCAACGTCCACACAATCTCGCAAACTCAATGCACGGCTGCGTCTACATCATGCTAGCCCACCAACTCTACACCCTCGGCCGCAGCGAGGAAGCCCTAGACGTGATACTAAGCTGGCACTCCTTCCAACCATCCTCAATTTCCGAGCGAGCTACGGAGAGGTACCGCGACAGGACATTGGCAGATATATACGTCAGTCGCAAAGATTGGAGCAAAGCCGAAGAAGTCCTCCAAGCTCTCCTCGCTCCCGACATGCGCGACCACGAGTCCTTCAAGGGAAGCATGGGAGAAGGATGGGCTATCCATCAACTGGCCGATATATACATCGAAACGAAACGCTACAAAGAAGCAAGTCCACTCACTATGCCTGCTTTGTTAGCTAGACAACAAGCTGGGAATGAGAGTCGAGAAGAAGCAATTTTGATCATGCTTGATCTCATCTGTTCGCTTCTGGCTTTGAAGACTTTCGACATGGCTCTTTTCCATCTCTCGAAACTTCGTCAGGTGTTGGAGCCGAAATTTGGAGCGAATCTGGTTGTGATGGGTAATTTGGCGAATATGTGGTGTCTGTTGGCACGGCTTTCGATCGAGTTGAATGACCTGAAGGAGGCAAGGGTGTGTTGGGAGAAGGCTTTGGAGGTTGCGGAGAAGGTGAAGTGGGTTAATGGTCATATGGTGTCTGCGATACGCTGTTCTCTTGGTTATACACTAGAGCTGCTTGGGGAGCTGGATAGCTTTCCAGACTTGAAGTATGAGAGAGGAATGGCTGATTTGGAGACTGGGAGAGAGCTTGAGAATGTGGGAATTGATCGGGCTTGGATCGATAGATTGAAAGAGAAGGGGAATGAGATCTAGTGGAGCTTATTATGGGAGCTTTGCCTAGGTGAGTGTCTTATGATGCTGGAATGAATGACGATTTACTGTCAGATCTCGCGTTTGTCGCTCTTTGAAGAAGGTGAGGTTGTACAGACACTTGGCAAGGACATCTCCGTTGATAGTCATGAAAATTTTTGTCGAAGCTAGACAGATGTGATGGCCGGATGAAGAAAATGCCGATTTCAGCAATCCCAGAATCTATTATCCACCTCGTGGCATTTTCCACGTTTGCCTACGACGTGCGCAACAGATGGGCTACAAGCCAGCGCCCTTCCTGCCTCGGTCTCTTTTTGAGGAAGGTTAAGCGACGAGCAATGTACCCAAAGTTTGCTTCTTTTGCTTCTTCCCAAATTATCAGAAGCTAGGAAGGTATCGTTTTGGTAGTTTTTTCTTCCTCTTCTTAGTCACTCGACATTATGATGGCGTCTATGTCTTGCTCTCTTTTGGAAGGTGAAGTTGTCCAAGACCTTCTTGGCGAAGCATCTCCGTATAGGATGGTGTATCCAGATTTTGTATTTTGTTGTCTTGCCCAAGGTGTATAAACGTGGAAAGTCCGGTCAGGAAGAGGTTGTTTTCCGTGCTTGGCAGGTCAAACGTTATTGTACAGAATATGAGGGAGCATTCTTTGCATTGCTCATTTTGGGCCAGGTAGAGCTGTAAAATGTATCTTGGCAATGCAGTCTAGTTGAAGCAATAAGTAGGTATCCAAAGTTTGGCGTTCGATGTCGTGCTCCAACGTTCAGATCAGATTATTGATCCCGTGCGAGTAGCGAGTAAGGGGATATATTCTGTGTGCGAAAAAGCGAACCTTTTCTGGAAGGCGAACATATCTTGAAGACCGACACTACCTTAACACCTGCATTATCACTAATCTTGTATCTTTGTATCTCCGTATCACCCGTATCAAGTATGTATATGTACACGTTGTGCACTGAACAAAGGAGTCCCCAGATACGCTAACCGGTCAAAGGTACGGTCCGGAGCTAGGCGACTTCGCCAGCGAAGGGCGCTAAAGTTCACTACCGACTTTGACTCCACCTGTTCCCAATCTTCTTTCAACGACAAACTTCTTCAACCAACTTCACTGGCATCCATGATATCGACATCGACACCCAACACCTTCGTTCCACCTCGGTTTATCATCTCCAAAGCATATTCAACACCTTTGACAATATTATCCTGTGATATTACGAAGGTCCCGACATAAAGTGATGAGACTACAGGGGCTCATCCCCTGTAGGGCGCTGTGAGTCCCTGTAAGGTAGCATCGCGAGTTCTCAGGGGTTTATCCCCTGTAAATATAGTGAGCACGTGCCCTGTAGCGGGGCAAAATGAAGATATATTATTTGATTTAAGAGTACACTGCCTTCTTCTCTTGCTTCTTATATCTTCCTTCATGATACTCATTTCCACTCTTTAGCTTGATTACTTGCTTGATATGCTCTGGAATCCTTTCAATCCACGCTTGAATCTTCTCTTGAAGGATCTCATTCCACAACTTTAACCACCTCTTTTTGAGCCCTTTTTTGCCTTTGCAGTTCCCTGTTTTAATAGCCTCTCGTTTCATCCAAAATCAAAGAGATTCAATAGCGTTGAAGTCAGGTGAGTTGCTTGGCCAAAGAAGCTTCATGATTTCAAAGAGAGAGTAGACTTCTTGCTGATATCTTGAAGCATGAGCAAAAGCATTGTTCTCTTGCACAATAGTCTTAGGCTTGGACTTCTTGCACTTCTGGGCGAAGAGAAGAAGCTTTTCTTTGAGAATGAGCTGTTGATATCTGTACCAATTGATCTCTCCACGGCCTTTCTTCACTTCATATGCCCCTGTCTCTTCACAATGCTTTCACACTCTTCTCTTACCTGGATACTTCTTATGCTCTTTCTTATATTTCTCCTTGAAAATCCTATACTTCTCAGTCCACTTCTGCTTATCCTCTTTCTCTCTCTTCTTATTTCTCGCATTTAAATCTGTTTTTTTGTCCTTCTTTTTCTGTGCAATCTCGACTTTTCATATATGGCAAGGACTCTTCTTATTATAAGTGATTGCTTCTTAAAACATAAACTCAGAAAAGCCTTTTTATCTACGTCGAATCACATGCTTGTGAAACTTCTCATTTGGTCTCCTTCAAACTCTGCGCTTGCTTTTATACTCTTTAAGTTGAACAGCTGTCTCATCTGTAAAGATCACATTCTTCCAATTATCCAAAGTCCAATCCTTATAAGCAAGAGCCTACTCATATCGAGCTTTCTTAGCGTTCTTATTGAGCCTTGGCTTGCAAGTCAACTTGTATAGAGAGTAGCCATATTCCTTGAGAATCTTTTAGATAGTGCGAGAAGCCACTTGATGGCCTCTAGAAACAGCTTCTTTTGAGATCTTGGCACAAGAATAACCACGAGTTTTGGAGTTTTTGAGCATAATCCTCAAGCAACACTCAACAGTCTCTTGAGAAATGGGAGGCCTATTAGACCGCTCAGCATTCTCTACATGCTTTACTTCTAAGACTATGCCGCTGTCGGCTATTCAACTTCGCTCTCTAGCTTTGGCGTGGATCTTATAAATCTGAGACTTGCTAATCCCAGTCTATACTGTGATTTTAGGAATTGGTGTATAGACTTCTAGCAAAATCAGAGCTTGAATTCTGGCTTCAATAGAGTGCTTTGTGCGAGTGGTTGAAGTAGACTCGCCTAAGTCAAAGAGATATTCTGAATCAGAAGTTGCCAAAGGAGTAGATAGGACTACGTCAGACTCTGATAAAACAGACTCTGAATCTGAATCATCTTTACCGAAAACGCTCTACTCTTCATTTTCAAACTCCGTCTCAGTGTCGGTATCATAGAGCTCTCTAGTAGAAAGTGTAAAAAAACCCCAATCATTAAAAGCAAAGATTTTACCAATTTTGGACTGTGCTGAAGCCATTATAATTGGTGAAATTGAAATTGTGTTTATAGAGTTAAAGATACACCAAAAGTTTTAATAGTTCCATAAAAACTAGATGCTTGAATGAGTTTTAAAGCATGAGATAAACTCTCTCTATTCACCCCGCATTCTTCACTACTCCACTTCTCTACTTCTCAACTTTGTGCCTTTAGCGCTTTCTACGGCTTTAGTAGCTTAAAAATATAAAGTTCTAACTCTATTTGAAGTCGTTTATACAGTGATTTAAAAGAGTATTGCATTCTAGTTACGTGGTATTCTCTGAAAGCTTGATTCAATATATTGAACCTTCGATTTAAGGCATTTAAAGGTCTCACCGCCTAAAAATACAGGGCCTAGTCCCTAAATAGGAGCTTATGATGCAGTGCTTACAGTGGGGGTTACAGTAGGGTCATAGCGTTGCTGCTCATAGGCCCTTACAGGGGGTTTTAGTGGGCCTCAGGGGTTAAGGCCCTGTAGTCTCATCACTTTTTGCCGGATTCTTCGTATCATGCGTCATTTCGTGATGCAGCACCCTACGAGTTAAGCCTGCCCTAACAGCTTGGCAGCAACTTACCAAGACTCGGTTCACAAATGACCATCCTTTCAAAGACTGCCGATCCCTTTCGACATCAGATGCCAAGCTGACTACGATGATAAGCAACCCACGACATCTGGAAAGGATTAGAGTGGTGGACATACACAAATGAGAAGTCTGCACAAGTCATAACGAGTCCAATCGAGATTCGAGAAAAACAAAAGTCTTCGGAGCGCGGCACATGGCACTGGCGATGTGATCTCCGACCCCAATCGCCAAGTATACATCTCATCCAAAACCTCAGACTAGTGCGGTACTTGGCCTCGGGCATCCTCCGAATAGAGCAGGTTGGTACCTTTCCATGGCGGAGACCGTCTGAAAAGTACCTGTTTAGCTTTTATCATTCTGGACAACCTTGAATCGCACTTTTGTCTAGATACAGTCATCTTGGCTCTGTCCTGTCTTCCCCAATCAAAAGGCAGATATTGAGCTAAAAGTCTTGACACTTTCCTGAACGGCTCAACTCATGTCAAACTAGCGATAGCGTGCAGCAACATCGAGCATTCAAGCTTAAAGGTTATCTGATGTAGCTTTATGTCTGGCAGTGAACTGTCTCTGATCGGCAGAGCTGTTTCTCCGATTGCCCCTCCCCTATTCCTTCGCTTGCCCGGCTTCTAGCGCAGCCTCAGGCACGTTCCCGCCTGGGATAGACTCCAAGCACCCTTTGTCGCCAAGTCTTCCGCCGACGCCTCCCCCACTCCCACAAGTCTGTGGCTTTCTCGAGCTGCTCATTAGATGATGGCTTCGATTTGATCTTCGTTGACAGAGGCTATTCGAGAAGGTCTTCCTGCTCGTTTAGTGAGAGAGGATGCAGATTGGTAGGCGAAACAAATTGCTCAAGCCTCTTGGCTCTTAATAGTACTCGCTTGAACTTGAATTTATTCTCTTGAAGATAAATTAGGAGTGAGGTTCTGTCAATTCCGAAGAATATAAATACCTCCCTGGATAACCTTTCATCATCTCATCATTATTCAGACAACATCTTCTCCAGTCTCTGAGCACCTTCTCAACAATCTCTCCAACCCCAGCTTCGGTCAATCATGGTCAACTACTTCACTCGTCTCGCCGCTTTGGCAGCGGTCATTCCTGCCATCTTTGCTGCTCGAGCTCCATCTGCTCATCACCTCAAGATCCGTAACATCGATGCCACTGATGTCGTTCCCGACTCCTACATCGTTGTCTACAATGATGATGTGAACACAACTATGGTTGCCAGCCACATGGCTTCGATCAGCTCCATACTCTCCAGACGCGACTTGACTGGAATTGGAGCCACCTACGACATGGACTCGCTCAAGGGCTACCAGGTCACAGCCGACGAAGTTACGATCGCTGAGATTGCTGCATCCCCAGAGGTATGTTTCCTGCTTTCAACAACAAAGATTTTCTGACAATGTGCTGTTAGGTTGCGTACATTGAGAAGGATGCTAAGGTCTACGCTTCAGCTCTGACCACCCAGACTGGAGCCCCATATGGACTTGGCCGCATCTCTCACCGCAACAAGGGCACGACTTCATATATCTACGACACCTCAGCCGGCTCTGGCATCACTGTATACGTCGTTGATACCGGTATCTACACCGCACACGCCAATTTGGAGGTCGTGCTTCTTTCGGTGCCAACTTCATCTCTGGCTCAGCCGTAAGTCTCTCTTCCCTGAATTTGATTCCATGTACTGACACTTCCAGAACACCGACGAGAACGGCCACGGAACTCACTGCTCTGGCACCATCGCTGGCAGCACCTACGGTGTCGCCAAGAAGGCAAACCTCGTTGCCGTCAAGGTCCTTGACGCGAGTGGATCGGGCTCCAACTCGGGCGTCATCTCCGGCATCCAATGGGTCGGCAACAACGCAAAGGCTAACTCTGTCCTCTCCATGTCGCTCGGAGGCTCCTACTCTTCAGCCGTCAACTCTGCCGTCCGCTCCACTGTCGGTAAGGGTGTTACCGTTGTTGTCGCAGCCGGTAACGACGACGCAGATGCCTCTAACTACTCCCCAGCTTCCGAATCTACCGCTATCACCGTTGGTGCTATCGATTCAAGTGATAAACGTGCTTCTTTCTCCAACTACGGTTCTCTTGTCGATGTTTTTGGTCCTGGTGTCGACATCTTGAGCTCGTGGATTGGAAGCACTACTGCCACTAACACCATCTCCGGAACTTCCATGGCTACTCCTCACATTGCTGGTCTTGCGGCTTACTTGATTGCTCTTGAGGGTATCTCTACCCCTGCTGCTGTTCAGAGCAGAATCAAGGCTTTGGCTACCAGTGGCAAGGTTGTTGATGCTGAAAGTGCTAACAACCTCATTGGCTACAATGGCAACGGAGCGTAAGAGAAATTGATGGCTATAGTGATGGACGATTGTTGGAGGGACGGGGGTTTTGTAGGGGGAGGATACTGAGAAGGGTTTTGGGACTTGGGGGATTTGGATCTAGATTGTGATTATTGATCATACCTTGAACTTTTCATAGGAAGGAAATCTTAAACGGATCTATTCTTCAAAAACGTCCTGAGTAGTAGCTGCAGAATATTGCCTTTGAATTTTCTTAGAGCTTTGTTCAACTATGCTTCCGTCTGCTTTGTCTTAGCATGGAAAATTCTTGCTTGTGATATCAAGTTGGGTCTGCTTATAGTTGTTTGCCATGCGCGTGAGCTTCAAAGAGCAAAGATTGCTATGGTTATCAGTCCGATTGAGTGAGAACAAGCTGAATCTCCAGCTCTGCTCAAGATACTCTCGTTTATGATCCGCGTCAGCTTTCCAGTGCAAAGTCCTGGCCGTTATCGGACATATACTGATGGAGATCAGATCTGTCTACAGCCTCGCTCGCTATGCTCTTGAATAGGGAAAGTCTTCAGCGGCCGCTTCGGCTTCCGAGCTAGCGGAAATACTTCATGTCTATAGCCTCGTTCGATAACGTTATCTTCCTTTCACCGACCGCACAAACTACTCGGAATTAAATACTTCTTGGGACAGATTCGACCTCTCCAAATCAACAGCAAACCTTTCGAGTTGCACAACCATATCTACTCGAGAACAACCTGTAGAGCAATGTTCTCACTCTACAAGCCTCCTCTCACTCTTTACTCGCCTGCGCGGTTACTTTAAGATGACTGGCAATCCCATCGTCTTTCAACATCGAGAAATCTCTCTTGACACGCGTCTCCTCGTTCTCGGCCAAGAGTACCACGTTAACTCAGCGATGCTGAAAGACCACTCGGCATTCTTCTTCACCTTCCTCGACTCCCCAGACAAAAGAGAACACGTTGAGAAGAAGAGGCAGTTGAACAAGGAAACTGGGCGCGGATTCATCTACGAGTGGGTCTCAATTATCGACAGCGATGGCAATGGCTGGTCTTTGGTGGCAGAGGAAGGTGTTACAGCTGATCCGGTATGTATTTTGACGCTCCCACAGCGTTTTTAATCCCTCCACCCTGGCTGAAAAGTGGTGGACCTGTAGCCTTTCTCGAGCTACCCGTTCATGGCGAGAAGTTTGCCTTGAAGGTCTTAAACCTGACTGGGAGAATTGAACTGCTAGATTTCTTTGTTTCGAGGAGCAGGAACCTTACTGATCATGACAACAGACAACCTCACTGAACCTATCTGATTTCAAGGGCGACAAGAAGTTTGAGATCGACACCTTTGACAAGCTGTTACGCGCTATGCATCAAGAACCCTACACCTTGAAGTCCCATGATCAATTCCTCGCTATGATCAAGTTGGCAGATTATTACTGTGCTCTTCCAGCACTTTCCAAGTCACTTGATGGACCTTTAGCCCGTGGAGAAATTCGTGTTACCGTACGTCCCATGTTTCCTGCTGAGAACACAACACATGCTAACAATAACTCAAGGTTCTGAACCGCGAAGCGATGCTTGTCCATGGTCATCCCTTCGTGAGCAACGGGGTTTCGAACTTGCCTGCTAAGGGGAGCAAAAGTATACCAGCATACCTTCGATATATGATGCAGAAGATTGAGGATTGCTGCGATCCATTTTGCATTCAATGTTATGGCAACCACCTCAGACGTTTCCTCCGATATCAGCTCCTCTGCAACAACTTGAAGTTCATGAGAAACGAGCTGGTTCAAGGGGACCTTTACGACAACTTCTTCCTTTGCGCCGAAATTGACGACAAGGACTTGCCTTGGGATGTGACCCAGAAGGATTGGTAAGATGACTTGAGTATGGGAGCAAATGATTATACCAGGAGTTGTCAGCGTTGGTCCGGCTAAGGACATTTGAAGTTTGTTTAGGCGATGGAATGATTTTCATCGAAGGAAATTGACGGACGAGCAACCGCACAAAATGTAATGCTAGTACAACTTTAATGCCTCACTTCACTGTACAACGATGAAAGGGCCTGAATTAAGACTACTCTTCGAGCATTAAGTCACTATCACCGAAGTTCAAAGGATGTTCAAGAACGTACACCAACTTTTGAACTCCTGGCATTCAACCAACAGCTCACGTAAAAGCTTGAAATCTACGTGGGCTTTCAATTTAGACGTCAATTACCTTTCGCTTCAATTTGGGAAGGGTACATTGATCTTTTGAGGCGTTTAGGTTGTCTTCGTTGGAAATAGGTGTTCATGTATTATTTGGTGGTACTAAGATTTTCTCACCCGTCGGTTAGGATGTTTTCAGGGTAGATCTAACCTCTTGTAGAACCTATTGTAGACTAGTACGGCAGACCTTTCCATCAAAGCTTACCTACCTAGAGTTCTCTCTTCTGGACAATTGCCCTTTCCGATGTAGTTGCTTAAGTTTCTCATCTGTGGCGGTACAGATTTGTAAATCAATGGCTGCGATTCTTCTTTGAAGGCCAAAGTCATGTGATAGATCCTTCATACCTACCTAGCAGTTTAGCTTAGGTGGCTTCAACACTAATTTTCGGCCAAATTTCTCAAGCATACACAAAGCTTTTCCAGCTCCAGTCATGTCCCGGAACACTTCACACAATTCTCCTTCGAACAATGCAAACAAGACCCGCTCAATGATGGAACCGACGACTAAACAACTTTGCGACCTGCCCCCGGAGATTCTCCGCTGCATTGTGGACCAGTTAGAACCATCATCTGCGAGCTGTCTCTCTCTCTCTGCAACCGCTCTTTGGCATCAGTTCTAGGGCCTGAGTCTCAGTCATCGTTGCAGCGAGCCGACCATCAAGACCGTTTCGCGTTTGCCCTGGCACTGGCGAGAGATTTGCCGGGAGAATTCGCATGTCATACCTGTGCACGATTGCATAGGAGCCGTCTAGTCAAATGGCCATGCTCTCTCCCTGCTCAGCAACCTATCACTTGTGTCAGTAATTCCAGAGCATATTTTCTCGAAGGATTGTCGCTGTACTTTGTCAAATTTGTGCACATCCACTTGGCGTTGACGAATGAAATGCCTTTGGATGCATTCGCTCATACAGAATTCCGCATTGACGAAGAGGGTGGTGCAACCTCTATTCTATCAGTCGATGCTAGGATCGAATCTGGCGAGCTCCTCATGCGTTCCCAACGATGGGTATTGCTCCCGCGGGCTCAGAGAAATGAATTTGTTACTAGAGAGCATCATAAACGCCTATGCCAGCACGTGATTATACTAGGCAGTGTGGATGGAGATGATCCATTGACCCAATTGGTGCAGGCTCTGTTGCAAGGTCTCGAGAGCCAAGTTATGAGTTGCACAAAGTGTCACTTGGACTTCTTCGTTGATATTATCGACATTGGGGGAAAGGATACAGCGATGATGGTAACGAGATGGACCAATTTTGGCAAGGGCTTGACGCCTTCACATCGAGATTGGCAATGCCATTTTCCTCAACCGTATAATTATACACTTGGGCATAATACAGCCGCGGTGGGGAGTATTAAGGAGCGTTTTGAAGCTCAACCAGGTCTGTCATACGATGAACTTTCAAAAGAAAACGTTTGCAGACTGCTTTCGGGGCCAGGTCTAGGACAGGGGAGCATGAATGTCGACGGATCGCTTGATCTGGTCTGGAGGTCAAAATATGCAGGCGCGTCTTGGTGATATCTTTCTCCTCATGCCGCCGAAAAGGTGCAGAATGCGGGTTTGGTGTCATCTTTTACCAATTTCCTGTCTCCAATTTTGCCTTTCCTTTCTTCATTTTATGGAGGTCTGTGGCGGAGACGCTCTTGAGAAACTGCAGCAAAAGGTATTAGGTACGAATCGAAGTAGTCTCCAGTCTTTCATCCAGACCATAAGGTACCATCGTGGCTTCCATCATCCAATGCAGGTGAGTTCTCTCACGTGCTTTCGCGTTGAGACGGATCGAAGCTGAGGCTCTAAATCGAGATGACAGGAGTCGTTCCTTCCCAACGCGGTCTTTGCCTCACTAACGCAAAGCAGTCGTGTATTTCTAAAGTGATACAACCCCCAAGCTCATCAACGATGCTTGACACACTGTCTGCCAATCTACAATCACATGCCGGGACTGGAATTAATATCTGGGATACATGGGGTGAAAATGGCGAGGAGATTTTGTTTGCATGCAACTTCTATCCGAGAGTGTTGTGGGATAATTTATCTCCATACCCTCTAATAGGCGTTTCGTTTCCCTGAAATTCTTGGCTCGCCTTCTCACAACTACACGTATACCAATCTCCCTCCTTTGTTCTGACATTTCCAGGCACCCCATCTGGCACCAACTTCCAAATTTCGACTGTTCAAACTACAGACTTACCCTTGCAGTCTCCCTAGTACTTCTGAGTTTAAACGCAAAGTTGCATCCCTTCTTCAGAATCCCAAATTCTACCCCTCTAGCTTTGATTGAGAGACTTTTTGGATAATCTTGGCCAGGTTTTTTTTTTTAATCACTTATAATCATTTGGTCCTCATGATATAGGAAGATTCTCGCGAAGTTTAATGTTCAGATCATATGTTCGCTAGTGGTCTAGACCATGCTTGCTATGATTCTAGTGCTGATTTGAATCATCACTCTGCTATTGAACGCTCGCTTGAATAGCTTCCGTCAAAAAGACTCTTTACGCACGGTTATGCCCATAGGATTCATTCTGCTTAAAATCATCGCTGTTGGCGCTATAAAGAATGAAGACTGAAGTTTTCGCACGTGAAGCCCATTCCCACTGCAGCTGGCAGAAAATCCATCCATAAAGCTCATCCCATCAAGTCCATGCTTCAGACTCGCCTACTCCTAGACAAAATGATCCAGCTGGTTATCTAACGATTCTCGTACCCCATTCAATAAGAATTGCCAGAACCCATCCTACGAGTAAAGCGGAATGCTTTCCTCACCTCCAAACTCAATATCTGGAAATAACAGCTCGGCTATATCGTAAGCTATTTCCTCGGGTTCCCAGTCGCATTCATCTTGACCGTCGTCTCTCTCCTTGTCTTTGCCCTTATCTCCGAAATTGTTTTGGTATTCCGCATGGGGCAATACAAACAAGAAAAGAGTTTCAGTACCCTTTCCATGATCATCATCCCATTCTTCCCATTCAACCCCTTTAATCTGAACCAGACTATGTGTTGCCTCAGCCCAGTAGCCACTTTTCGATGGATTGTGACCAAAAGTCACAACAGAGTTCTGATCATGAGTTTCCCAATCCCATTCTATCATCTTCATCACAACATAATCTGAGTAGCCGAGCTGTTGTGCCCATTCTGGCACGATGAAGATCAGAGTATCGAGGTGTGGGTTGACATAGATCTCCTTGAGAATCGTGCCATGGGAACGAATTGTGTTGAAGGCGGTGACTGGGTATGACTTGAGACCTTCAACGCGAGAGTCATGGCATATGTGGAGGATGGTCGGAGTTTCGGTAAGCAACTTGAAGTTGACTTCGGCATCGAGGTCATCGTTCTTTCTCGTGAAGGTGACTTGGACGACTCGCTTCTCAACCTCGTTAAACTCGTTCCATATCTTCAGCTTCAGCTCAATTGGAAGTCTCGGGAATGGATGGAAAGTGGTTGGCTTTGTGCAGGTTGTTGAAGTTGAGAGCGCAGTTGAGGTCAAGAGGGTAGCAAGCTGTGTGGAGGCCTCGTTCGACAGTTGAGCCATGTTTGTTTTTGGAGGTGCGTTGCGCAGCAAGGTGGAGCAATTGGGCCTGCTTGAGTGATCAATCTTGGAGGTTGTCTGGTTTCAGGAAGTTTTAGCAGGAGGATCTCTATTAGAAGCCTGCAGCCCTCGCTTATAACGCGCTATTCCCATTACAGCAAAATAAGGAAGTCGCCACCATCCCCCTCCGACAAGAAAAGATCAAAACGGGAAGCCGACAGCACCACGGCTGCACAGGTTCAACTTCGGCGAATATACCGAATTTCAGCCACATCGTTTGTGTCTAGAATAGTTTCCGACGAGGATCCCGTTCAGGGCATGTAAGCGAGCCCCTTTCTAACAACGCGAGACAGAGCACGTGGTAGAGCTTAAATTAAATCTCTTT
This sequence comes from Acephala macrosclerotiorum, assembly GCA_014904845.1. Classification (NCBI taxonomy): domain Eukaryota; kingdom Fungi; phylum Ascomycota; class Leotiomycetes; order Helotiales; family Mollisiaceae; genus Acephala; species Acephala macrosclerotiorum. The sequence continues at coordinate 63,854 of MU119452.1, forward strand.
CAGGCTGTCCACAAATACATTTTGGTGCTGATATGATGATGAGATATGAAGCTATTCATTACTTGCTGCAGATATTTAGGAACTTTAGGTAATTTGTTCCTGCATCTACTTCATACATAAGTGAAGAATCGCCATTGCAAGCTAGCTCCTTGGTGTGATACATATAAGAAAAAATACGCTGCTGCTAGTATAAATAAGCTTCATTCAGTCCAAAATTCAATTCCAGAAGACTCGGAAAGTTTACAACGCGAACCTTCCCTTCGCAGGCATCAAAAGTACTCTGGCATAGGTCCCAATCCATACCCGACCCACCCCGCCCACTTCCAAGACTACCATACTACTTCACGCCCTCTTGTCAACACCAATTGGATTCTATCACCACATTAAATCACCTCATCACCCCTCAAGAGTTCTCCGCAAGATCGCCTCAATGCCTATGCTAGTCACTAAGGCGAACATCTAGCCCTGCCATTGGTAGTCCAGTAACTTGTCCAACATTCTGCCCCAGAAAATATCCCAGGATACAAAAAGAGTATCGGTGAGGACATCGTTCCCACCGGTGGTGATAATGCGGACATGAAAATTCTCTCCCAGAGCCGCCCTTGCTTGGTCTGTTAGTCTGTACTTTCTCCCTTCCTCTTTGCTCTCGGTAAGCAATATGGTATCTTCGGCCACATTGTTATGAAAACGGAATGGAGGTGTGGCCGACCGTAATAATCCAAACTCTACCACTATCTTCTTTGTTTGCTGATCCCGCTATGTGTTCGTACACTTTCAACAATTGAATTCTCGAAATTCGACACGTGGAGTGCGGCCGGTACTGGTGTAAGGAACCGAGAGAGACATTTTTGATTCTCTTCACGACCTTCACGTCAAAGCATAGTTCGATGGTCTGTGCCTCCTCCGGCTCAGCAAAACACCTCCAGATTCTGATTTGAATTTCAGTAGGAAGAAGAGGGAATTCGTGGAAAGTTCGAGGTTTAGAGGCTCCAGCGGGTTGGTTTCCAGGCATAGCGGTACTTCGGAGAGAATTCTTCAGAAGCTTACTTTCTTCTGGGACTTTATTGTTGGGGTTGAGATGTTCGATTATCGAACGGCGACGAAGTTAATGTTAGTAAGGATCTGTCAAGGTTTTGGCTAAGCTTTTGGTAAGTGTTTATTTATGGAAGCGACAAGTTGCTGCTTTGCAAGATCAGCAACACTAACCCAACAAGCTGACTTCTTGTTCTGATTGCCATGCTATTAATCTCAGATCCCCTTCTTCCTTTCTAGATTTCCCCTAGTAAACGCAAGTCGGAATTGGTCAACTTAGGCATGGCAGTCAAATTGGGATTTCACGAGGTCAGAAGACTTGGGCAGACATCAAGGTACAAAGTGTATTGCTAGAATCCAACGATATCTAAGGTCTTCGAATAACCAAATTCCATGCTCCTCAAGTCGAGTTGCGACCTCTATGAGGAACCTAGGCATCCCCTTCAATTATCGCAAATTCCGTCATCGTCAATTCCTCAACCCCTACGAAACCACCCGTAGGAGAATCTCTCCTACACGCACAGACTGCTCAAAAGGGCAGTTGACAGGGATGGGCCCAACTCGGACCACTTGCCAAAGAGTTGGGCGCGGGAGATCTATAGCATAAGACTCACGGGGGTATGATTAAAAGCACAGACTTAAAGCTTACGGACTCAAGTAGACAGTCAAAGCATTAGTTTCAAAGTTTATTGCTATATAATGCAATTTATGTTCTCATTTTACCCCCACGCTTTTTTACAGTGTAGTGGGACTATATGCTCTCTTTTCAAAATCCTTGTAAATAGCTAGTTTCGAGGGCAGTACTGGTCACGTGTCTTCTAGTACATAAGGAGCTTTCGCTCACTATAGACTAATTAACAACTTTTTCTACTTCTACTTTGATTGATTAATTGATTGATTTACGGATTACGGATTACTTTAAATGAGTTTAATTTATTGGTTAAAACGAATTGATTTACGATTGAATTTTTTTGTTTTGTATTTTATTATTTTTCTATATTGGTAAAACGACGTCGGAAAATGAATTGTTCTAGTGGATTTTGCTAAGAATTGTTTATGTGCGATTTGTGTATTTTGTTTTTTATTACTATTAAAAGGAAATTCAAATTATTAGAAATCGAAAATTGAAAATCAATTGATAAGAATTTTTTATTTTGATTATATTATTCGAGATTAAATAATTTGATTATGAGATTGTAAAATTGCAAAGAAATATTGATTTATAAGGATTATGTATTAAATTGTTTGAAATGATTAATATTAAAGCGAATATAAAAAAGAAAAAAAAAAACTCGCGATAATTATTTATGGTAATTGATTTTATTTTCAACGGAAATTGGAATATAAAAAAAGAAATTTTAGTACGAAAAAAAAAAGAAATTATAGTATTAAAAAACGAAATTATTTTATTGTTTTATGTTTTAATTTTAATTTTTTTGAGAATTGTAATTCGCGAATTGTTTGTAATTATTTTTAAATTGAAATAATAGAATTAAAATAAGTTTCAGATTTTAAAAAATAATACGAAAAAAATTGAAATAAAAAATTTTAATTGAAAGAAATCGATTAAAAAAGTATTTATTTGAAAAATACATTTTATTAGAATGAATAAGCGAACGAAATTTCGAGTAAAAATTGAAATAAAAAAAATCTTACGAAAAAACGATATAAATAGAAATCAATTTTTAAAACGAATTTTATTTGAAAATAGTAATTCGAAAATTTGTATTTTTAAATTATTAAATTAATTTTTAATTTAAAAATTAAAATTAGTAAATTATTTGTATTAAAATTTATTTTTTTCGATAAAAAATATTTTTATTTTAATTATATTATCAATTTTTTTTTAAAAAATTTTCTACGAATAATAAAAACAATTTTTTAAAAATATAAAATTTTAAAAAATATGTATTTGTATTAAAATTATAAATATTTTTTTTAAAGTTTTTAAAGTATTTTGATTTAAAGAAAATAATATTACGATTTTTTTAGAATAATATAATAATATATACAAAGATTATAAAATTATTTTAAAAATTAAAAAAATACAATTTTTGTAATATATTAATTCGATTTACAAAAAGTAAATTCGATTTATATTAAAATATAATATTGAAAATTATTTAAAAAAAAAGTTTTATAATATTTTAAAAAAAGAATTTTGCGAATATAATTAGAAATATTATTAAGTGAATATAAAATTTTTATATAAAATTATCGATTAATTTATAAAAAATCTTTTAATAATAAAAACGTATATAAATTTGTTCGATTGAGTATTTAAAGAATTGATTAAACGAAATAAATTGAATAAATAATATTAAAAACGCGAATTTATAAAAAGATTTTTAATATATATTAAAAAACGAATTTTTAAAGAAATCGATTATGAGTCGATAGAAATATTTATTTATAATTATAATAAAATGTACGAAAAAACGATTATTATATATAAATATAAAAAAAAAAAGCGATAATATAATGAAATTAACGATTTAAAATACTCGAAAGTTCGATAAAAATATTTGAATATTATAATACAAAAAATGATTTTAAATACAATTAATAATTTATTATTTTTTGTTTTATTCGAGTTATTTATAGAAAAAATTTAATGAAAAATGTATATAATTATTGAAAAAATTTATATCGAATTTTAATTTTCGATTCTACGTATTATTCAGATTTAAAAAACTCGATAAATATTCGTATTAAAATTTTCAATTTAAATAAATGATTTTATTAAAAAATTAAAAAAACTTTTTTTTTTTTTTATATTATTTAACGATTTGAAAATCGTTTTAAACGTTAATACTATAAAAATATTTTAAAAATTGAATAATATTATAATTTTTATAAATTAAAATTAAAATTAATTTATTTTTTCACGAAAATATAAACGAAAAAAAAACTTTAATTGTAGACGAAAAAAATACAATAATATAAAAAAAAGCGAATATAAAATTTTATATAATTTAATATCAATTGAATTTTTACAAAATATATCGTCGATCGTTCAAAAAAATATAATAAAAATTAACGCTATATACAACGATCAATAAAACGAGTAATATTATTTTAAATATTTCGAACGAACAAAAAACGAAAAAATCGATTTTTTTATTAATTACTTTTTCGTAAACTATTGTCTATTTATAAATAAATTAATCAATCGTAAATATTACTATCGAAAAAACGATTAATAGTATTATAATTTTTAAAATCGTAATCGATTTTCGCGATCGTTTACGTTTAAAAACAATCGATATTAATATAATCAAATTATAAAACAAATAATTAAAAAACTTTTTAATTACAATCTCAATAAACGCTTTAAAAATATACAAAAAATTTAAAAATTTATTCAATTTATTGTTTAAAAAAAAAGTAAAATTAATACTAATAAAAAATTTTTAAAAAAATCAAATTTATCGTCGTATATTTTCAATAATAATAATATTAACGTTTAAAGTTTTAATAAAACGATTATTAATAAATTCTACAAAAAATTGTCAATAAATATAGTAATAACAAATATAATAATAATGAGTAAATCGAGAAATAAAATTTAAAGCGCACGAAAAAACTTCCGATAAAAAACAAAAATAAAAAAGAAATATTTAAAAATCAAATTACAATAACAAATTTCATAAAGTATTTAAAACGAAAAACGAAAAAAAATAAACGTAAATTAATCGAAAAATAAAATTTTGAAATAATAATTCGATATTAAAAATAATAATTTTATTAACGAAATTTCACCGCGAAAACTCTTTAAAAATACAATGTCGTTTTTAAGAATTTAAAAAAAAATAAAAATAATTATTAATACTTTAAAAATATCGAATTTTATTATAATAATTATTAATTAATAATAAAAAGACAACGTTTATTATTTGATTTTAATAAATACTAAAATTACTATAATAAAAAAAATACTAAAAATTATTGATTTTATAAAACAATTTTTTTAAAATTTTTATAAAATATTTGAAAAAACGAATTAATTTATTTTTATTATTAAAAACTTTGTAATACTCGAAATTAATCTCGTAAAAATCGATTTCTCGTTATTAATTAAAAAAAAATATATTATTATTATTTTTAAACTATATTTCAATTTATTTAAATTAATTAATTCAAACGAAAAATACGAAATATTAAATATTGAAACAAAATATTATATTATTTTTACGTATATAATTCGAGATTTCGATAATATTATTACAAATATTAAAATTTTTTAATTATTTATTATTATTAAACAAAATTTCGAATTCGTTGAAATAGCGATTATAAAAATAGAAATTAAATACGAAATCGAATATAAAATTTTTTTTTTTTTTATAAACAATACAAAAAAAATCTTTTTGAAATAATTATTTGTTGTTATAATAAAAATATAAATTGAATACAAAGATAATAATTCGTAAAATAATGTATTTCGAGATTTTAAAGATTCTAATTTTATTTGTACGATTATAATTGTTTTTTTTTTGAAAATTTATTTGTATTAAATTATTAGAAATCGTTATATTCGTATATATTTTCGAGTCGAAAAAATATTAAAAAAAAATATAACGCGAGAAATTAAATATTAATATTATTAGAAAATAATACAATATTAAAATTCGTAAACAGTTTTTATATTTTAATGAATTTCTTTTTATTTTTTATTTTTTATTAAATATTTTTAATATTATTTTATATAGAATAAATACGATTAAAACAAATATTATTAGTTTAAAAAGAAATACAAATAAAATAATACAAAAAACGAGATTATTTTTTTTGATTTTCTATAAAACTTTTTTTTTTTTAATAAAAAGAAAATAAACGAGATTTTGAATGAAAGAATTTTTAATGAAAAAGTGAAAAAGTATTTTTTTATAATAGTATTACTATTTTCAAATGTAAATATCAAAAAAAAATATTTAAAAAATAATATAAAATATTAATTATTTTATTTTATTAAAAAAGAACGAAATTAGAAAATTTTCGAGTATAAAAACGAAAAAAAAACTCGAATAAAAAAAATAATTTTATCGTTAAACAATTTCAATTTGAAATTATTTAATATAAATATTAATACGATATATAAATTTAAATTTAAAAAAGTACGATTTATCGATTTAATCAACGAAACTAGAAAAACTTTTAAAAAACAGAAAAATTAATTCGAACGATTTAAAGCGTAAAAAACATTTTAAAAATACATTAAAAAGTATATAAAATACTTATTATTGTAAATTGTTTCGATATTAAAAAAATTACGATTTATTTTTAAGTGATTAATATTTTTATTTGTTAGAAATTAATTATAAAAATTTGAAAAAAAAATATTTAATAAAATAATATTTAATTGTAAAAAAATAATAATATTTGATTAAAAAAAAGTTTTTAAAATTTATAAAAATATTAATTCGTTTGTTCGTATTAAAATAATTTAATATACGATATAATAAAAAAAAAGTTTTTATTATTTTAAAGTTTTATTTTTAATTGTAGTAAAAATATTTTAAAAATGATTCGATTGCGAAATATTTGAAAAGAATAATAGTTTTTATTGAAATTTATAATTTTTAATCACAAAAAAAACTATTAAAATTTATCGATTAATTAATACGATTATAAAAATAAATTCGATTATTTTAAAAAATATTAATATTTTTTTTTCGTAGATAAATTTTTTAAAAAGTTTATTGAATATTTTTGCGTTTTTTTAATAAATTTTTTTTTTAAATACGATTAATTTACGTTAAATGTTCGAAATAAAAATATAATTATTTTTATAATTTTATTAAAATTTCTACGAATAATAATATTATTTTAAAAAGTAATTAATTTTATAATTCAATTCGTTCGAATTATTATAATAATTTTAAAAAACGTATTTTTTAGAGTTGTAATACTATTTTTAAATAATATAAAAATTAAAAAACTTTATACGAATTATAATAATGAGTTAATATTTTTAAAGATTCGTCGATTCGTTTTTAAATATATTTAAAATTTAAATAAAACGTTAAATTGAATTAAAAGAATTTAAATTTATATAAAATTCAAATTATAATTTTATTAAAACGAAATAATTATTATTAATTTCGTTTACAATTTTAAAAAGCGTTTTTTTAAAAGTGTAAAAATTATTAAAATTTTAAAATAAATTAAATATAATAATATTTTTGAAATTAAAATTTTTATTAGAATTTGTATTTATTACAAAATATAAATTTAATATTTTAATATTATTATCGAATTGTTATATCGATTGATTAAAAAAAACAAATTTTTCGAATAAAGAAAAAAGTAAAAAATCGTTATAGTATTTTTATAAAATAAATTTATAACGATTTTAGTGTTTTATAAAATTTATTACGATTTTATTAATGAATGAAAAATAATTATTTTAAGTATTGATATTAATTAATAAGAGTATAGAAAAACATTTGATTAATATAATAATAAAAAACGAAAACGAGTAATTCGATACGAATTAAAACTTTAGAATACTATTAAATGAAATTATAATACGATAAAAAGAAAATATTAAAAAGTTTTAAAATGTTTTTACAAATTATAGTTTTGATTATATAGTATTTATTTTATTTTTGAGACGAACACTAATACGTTCGTCGTTTAATTAAATCGAGTAATAATAAATTTTTTTAGTGTTTTAATTATTTGTTGATTCGTTTGAATACGATTGTTCGATTTCGAAATTAAATATATTAAAAAAAAATACTTATATTATTACAAATAAATTATTTAAAAAACTACGAATAGAAAACGATAATTCAAAGAAAAAAATAAATATTAATAAATTTATTATAATCAAATTTAATTATATTAAAATAATTTTAATTTTAATCAAAAAACGCAAAATTAATCGAAAAATTGAAAATAGATTGTTTGTAATTGAAAATAAATACGTAAAACGAGAATATTTGTTTAAATTATTAAATTAAATTTGAAAAAATTCTTTTAAATTTAGTATTTTTAATTTTCAATTTTCGATATCGATTGCATTTTTCGTATGTATTGTATTAATCACTTTTTTTGAGATCAATAAATTATTAAATAATAATAACAATAATAATATTATTTTTTTTTTTAATAATAATTATTTGAATTATTTTTAAAATATTATTTAATATTTAACAATTTTAAAACGATTAAAATAGTTTTCGAAAATAAAATTCTACAAATTAATTCGAAAATTCGTTAATTATAATATTCGAAATAAAATACTATAAAAAAATATTATTAAATTCTATTTATTTCGATTTATTTTAAACGATTTAAAATAACGTATAATAATTATAATTGAATTATATAATAAGTTTGAATATATTAAAAAGAAAAGTATTTATTATCGAATAATTAATTAGTATTATTAGAAAGAGTATTATGAAAACGTTCGAGATTTTGTAGTAAATTATAGTGATTATTAATATAAAAGTAAAAAGAAATACGAAAAAACTTTATATTTTTAAAGAATAATTTTATTATTTTATTGTATTAAAATAAATATAATTAAATTCTCGTAATATAAAATGTTCGATAATTTGATTGTAATACGAGATAATTTTTTCGATTAAATTAAAATCAAATTAATAAAAAATCCGATTTTTAAAAAAATTATTAAATTTATTTATAATAATATTATTTGCAAATACGACGTTTTCAATTATATAAAATTGAATAAAAAACTCGAATTTAAAGGAATTGTTATTAAAAAATTAAATAAATTTAAAATTAAACGAATTATTATTTTTGTATATAATTCGAAAATAAATGAAATGATTGAATAAAAATATTAGTTTATTATTGTTGTATTGATTATTTTAATAAAAAAAAATAAAAAAAATTAATTGAAATATTTATTAATTGTTTTTTTTGCGAATCGAACGATTATTTATAGACTAATTAAATACACGCTATTTTATATAGTTTATAGTAAAAAAGTTGTTTTATTTATTGAGATTCGATTTTTTATTTAAAAAACTTTTGATTGAAACGAAATATATAATTGAGTGAAGTTTTTTGAATTGAGAATTAAGTAAATTAAAATACGAAACGAGAATATAAAAAAATTGAGATTAAAAAAAAAGTACAATTGTAAATAAAATTAAATATATTTTGATGTTTATTACTAAATATAAAAAGAATTAATTTGAGAAAAAGATTTCGTTTTAATATATAATATTAAATTTATTAATTAGAATATATTTAAAAATATTAAATTATTATATAAATAATTAAATTTATATTGAGTTTATTAAATAAATTAATTAAAAGAGAATTATTTACTTGAAGAAGTAAATAAAATAGTAATTTAAAGATTATATACTAAAAATCGCTTGAAAAAATTCGTTAAAAGAAATAAATATTAGAATTCTTTGAATAATAACGAGAATAAGAATACTATTAAATTCGTTGATTTTAATAATAATAAGAATATAAATGTAAAAAAAAAAGCGATTAAAGAATTTCGTAATAAGTAAAGTATTTAAAAAATTGAGAAAAAAATTGAAATTGTAATTTGTATTTTTGAATTTAATAAAATCGAAAAAAATAAATACATATAATTCTTTGAAAATTGAATAAATGAAAAGAATTCGTTAAATTTCGAGATAATAATTATTTTTTAATCGAGAAAAAAAAAAATTTTTTTTTCTATTTATAGTAATTTTATTTTTTTTATTGATTTTTTTTAAAATATTTTTATTTATTTTGATAAACTTTATTTACGTTTTGAAAAATTTTTTTTTTTTTATTGTAATTGAAACGATTTTATTATATGGAGAGACGAGATTGTATTATTTTTTTTTTTTTAGAAAATTTTAAAAAATTTTAATTTTTAGAATTTATAAAAAATATTTTTTAATATATTCGAATATTTCTAGATATATTTCGATACATTTAAATGTATTTCGATTACATTTAATTGTATTTAAATTATATAAACGTTTATTAATATAATATTTATTATAATTTATAAAAAAAAAATTTTTAATTTTTTTTTTTTTTTTTTAAA
>MU119453.1:0-81214 GCA_014904845.1 Acephala macrosclerotiorum
GTGTTGGTGTATCTTAAAAGAGCGGATGCGCAAGAGACAGTGGGATACGCTAGACCAACTTAAAGAGGTTCTACAAGACGAATGGAGCAAGATCACAATGAAAGAAGTACGGGCCAGGATAGCTGAGATGCCAAAGAGGTGTGAACAGGTCGCAAAGTTTGGTGGAAAGCCTCTTAAGAGTGATTTGTGGTAGTTTAAAGAGTATATAGTGTATTTATGAGGTTTTTCGCTTAATTTTGGTGTGTCACGAAATGCTGCACCCCCTGGTGCTCCTTCCAAATCACCACTATGTATCTCCATAGCTTAAGAGAGACACGACGCTTCTGGACTTCTTGTTCGCCGCTGCTACGGTGTATGTCTTCTGAATTGCCTTGAGGACCAATGGACGAGGCAAGAGGACCGTTAGGTCTGTGGACGAGGAATTGCGGTTGCTATCTGGAGTGGCTAATGATTCGGAGATCAGATAGCTTTCAAATCCGAACATGATGGTAAGCCGCTTCGAAATGCCCTTGAGCCTGGAGACTTTTGAGAGGCTCGAGCCATGATGCCAGACCTGATTTGGTAGGTAATAGCCTTCCCGATTCTTAACGAGGCATTGACTACCTGGAAGTGATTGCAACAAGGAAGTCCCACTGACTCCGCTCCGCTCCACCGCTCCACTCCACCGCCTCAATGCCCGACTTCCAATGGAACATCAATTAAAATTTGTTGCAGGTCGCAGGCTTCTCCCCGTCCGCAATACGGGAGGCCTCCACGGTCGACTGTCAATAATTGAGGGTCCTGTGCGCCTTGTGTTCTTACGTGAAAATGTCTAGACATCTCGGGAAACGTTCTCGCACTCGGATGTCGAGAACTCGGGGCAGAATTATTCGAGTTTTCTGTAAAGAACTTTGAGAATTATCCGGGAAGCTGTTCCTGACCTTGAGGTAAGACTTTCCCAGGAAATTGAGAATCGTTCAAGAACTCCGGGTGACGAGTTCGAGAGCTCAAGGTGATCTATCCGGGAGCGCCTGAGGAATGCGACGTGCAACAGAACTCTGCTAATGTCCTAAGTTGAGACGGCCTTTCATCGTCTGGAGTTATTCAAGATCTCTTACTGAAGGCAGTCGAGAGGTTAAGGGAGAGCTTTTCCAGATACTCTAAAACTTATAGTTTTACATTTAGCCCTTGAGTTCGAGCTGCTTGTGATCTACCTATGATTTAGGGTTGTTTCGTAACGTGTTGTTGTGTGAGGGCCAGAATTAGCCTCCCAGAATCTCTCAAGCCATATGTGTATCGCCGAAAGCCGTTGTCTCTGGAGTATCAGAATTCTTCTTGCCCCGCATCTCGTAATTGGACTCCACAAAGGTCGAGTCCTCGATAGCCACAGCTTTGTCTCTCTCTAATCCAAGCTTAAAAGATGGGAGAAATTGGTATTTTGTCTGGAAGTGCTGGGTTGGTGAAGGGAGGAAGGTTACTAGAAAGTGTCTCGTACTTGAATCCGCGTCAAGGTGAGCCATGCTTCGAGGAGCTTCCGAAGTGATGAAAAGAGTGCTTCGATTTGCAGCAACCGAGACAGCTGGCTGAAATAGTCTCGGCATCGATGAAGCTCGTCCTCACCACGCAAATCGAGGCCTTTCCGCAGCGTCGTTCAAGGACTGCAACCATTCAGGCGCTTCCTCGCCAGGCCAACGAACCAACCCCTCGCAAATCGCTCATTTTGTAATAACGTCGACGACAACCACAGTAGCGGCAAAAAAAGCTTCGTCGATCGCCAGGAACTCCCAGCTTGAGAGTGTGCCTTGCAAAAGTGCATAATGTCTCCCTACACGTGCTGAAATCTTGAGATCTGACAAGCTCTTATCAATCTATCCGCAGAGAGCTAAAGATGTCCGGTCCTGAACCATTCCCGATCCTGGCTTAGCATCGTCCCGAAGACAGCTTCCCCGCCTCCGCCTTAAATTTAATCTGGAAACTGGTGAACGATGGCTGGGATGAGAGCTGTTGGAACCTACATGCGTCTTGTCGATAACTCGTCACCTTGGAAATAGCTTGGTCGTGAAGCTTGAGATATATAAAGCTGCTGGCTGAGATGGATATCCCACAAGGTTGCTCGGAATCCTCTACCTCCATAATCGCTCAACAAGATGCGTTTATCACACGTTCGTCCCGCTGTTGCGGCTCCGGCCCTCGCCCTCTCTGCCGTCGATGGACTGAACGTTCTCGTCGCCGTAATTTCCCCGAACCTTTCGATCAAGGCGATAGTTGACGGTGTAGAATGGCGATGAATTCGGCACATCCAACATCCGTGAGATGTACAAAGCCATCAAGGCATTCGGACCCAACGTCTACATCGTGGCTTCGACATCCAACCAGAGTGGCACTGGAGGAACAGTCGCCTTCACCACGGCCAGGAACCTCACAGCCGACACCGAATTCGGTGCATCTCTCCTCTCTCCTCCCATCTCACGCAAGTACCTCCTAACAGATGTCCAGGAATCGTGAAAGCAGGCGCCCCATCTGTCGGCACCGACCCCACAGACTCCCATATCTGGTACTACAACGGTACACCCTCAGCCTGCGTGCAGGTAGCACTCGACTACGTCCTCCCTCGATTCGCCAACTTCTCAGCCCCCGACCTCGTCATGTCCGGCCCAAGCTTCGGATGGAACCTCGGGCCATTCCTCTACGCTCTCTCCGGCACGATCGGAGCAACATACACAGCCGTCGAGCGCGGCATCCCAGGAATTGCTTTCTCGGCCGGATATTCGGTCCAAACCCCCTACTATTATGTCAACAGCACCACCGCAGCTGGGCTGAAGGATCCCGCTACCATCACTGGAGAATTAGCTGCAAATCTTGCCCAGCAACTCATCACCAATGCCAAAGGATCTCATCTCCTGCCCCTGAGATACGGATTAAGCGTTAACATTCCCTACATCACTTCATACACAAACTCTTCCTGCATCAACCCACCCTTCATCCAAACCCGCCAAACAGGAGGCGCAGACGTCGACTCTGCAACTTTAAACTCAACCACCGGCCTCTTCTCATATGCGAACATCGTCCCAGCAGGTGCAAACCAATGCATCAACGGCGACTGTTTCCTCCCCGACGAGATCAACATCCTAAACGGAGCATGCCAGTTCTCAGTTCGATATTCACAGTGGATTATGATGCGCCGACACAATGCCATACGAGTACTGATGTGAGGAGTTTGTTGTTGCCGCTTGTGCAATATGCGAATTCGAGTAGATTGGTGGGAGGATTGAATGATACGACGGGTGTTTATGGTAGGGTTAATAGGACGAGTGAGACAGCGACCGGGATGGGGGTGAGGCCGACGAGTACGGATACGGGACCAAGTGCGAATGCGGGGGTGGTTGTTGAGGTTCCTTGGGTGGTGAGTGCGTTGGGGGTGATTGCTGCTGTAGCGTTGTACCTGTGATCAGTTGGCTGAGGGATTTGGGAAGGAGTGATGAAGTAATGTGTATATGTGGACGAATGGAACGAGGTAATGAATTAGTGTTGTATATATGAATATGAAAGGAGATGTGTCATAATAAGCTCGGTGGATTGAGCCATGCAAAGCTACAAAACGGAAATGTGATGCAAGAAAAAAGCCCAGCGCGCATGACACCGGAAACAAGCTGTGATGGGATGTAAAGTGGCCGTGGTGTAGAAAAACGATGAAATATCTCTTCGGTCCGCGTTGCCTCTGAATATGCAAGTCATGAAACGTTACAACGATGTTGAGCGCTGACACCAGACTCCATGTAATCAGATCTCATGACAAGTCGCAAATCTGATCAATATTAGTAGGCATCTTTCGAATTATACAATGAAGTACATACACACATCCTGTTCACATGGGTAATATGGTGGCAAGCGCCCGAAGCTGTCATCGCGAGATGCACCAGATCAGCCACATTCGCGTTTCTGGTCGACGCTTCTCCATTCTTACAGGTTTTCGGAAAGTAACTCATCACATCTCCCTCCTCGAATCTCTTAGGAACTTTAACTCGGATCTTGAGATCGGTGATTCGAGATTCAGCAAGAAAATCGAGCAATTCTTCGACGATGTCTTCGGTCAGAGGGAAATCAGACGACAGCTGGAAGATGCGGAGCCAAGGCAGGTGGTTCCGGAGCGCTTGAAGAATGGGGACGTTGAGATGTTGCGAGGGAATGATGGATGACATGTGCGAGACTTGAAAATGTTTCAATGGGTTCAATTGTGCGATGACATGGGGTGTCAAGGCCAGGTACTCGGGCAATTTCGACGTAACGATATTGTTGTCAATGTCATATCCTTCGGGGTAACGATAGATAATGAGCGTGTCGAGTTTCTTGAGACTTTTGAGAATCTTCAACGTTTCTTCGGGGTCGGATTTCGAGTAGCCGCCAAAGCGAAGTTGGCGGAGGTCCTGGAAATGGCCTAGGTAGTCGAAGGAAACGAGGTCGGAAAAGACTGTGAATTCTTGGACGTTTTGACAGGCTGTCGCAATGATGTCTAGTATGAGTTCCTGTTCAACTGGAAATGAGCGGCGGCTGCTGGGGTGAGTGGAATCTTTGAAGAGAATCCACAATTTCTTGACCTCCTTGATGGCTGTGAAGGCATCCCAGGCTGAAGCGATAGCATCTTTGTTGCTGCTGTCTATCTTGATATCAGCTGGTGAAAGAGAAAGAGCGCTTAGGAGCCTTGTTCTCAGAGATTGTCGGCTTGTAGATCTGGTGTTGACTCGACCAAACTGAGGTGCTGACATCGTCCTCCAAAATCGGGGTCCAATTCTGGCCCTGCGGATGTCATCTTTGGAATTGCTTGCTAGAGCGTCTGCAATCGGAATTAAAGAATCTTCGAAGATGTGAACTGTGACATTCTGGATTTGCTTTAAGAGAACAGGGTCTCCTCTCGAGGTCCAATCTGATAGCTTCCCGAGGCTGCTGAAATACCTGGAATTCTGGAGAACGAGCGGGAGTGCTTCTTGTCTAATCTGTCGATTAACGGCTGATATGGATAGGTACGATTTGGGATAATATCCGAGTCGTTGATCTAGGACAAGTCCATATATCTCAAGCCGTAGCTCATACGGAAGAGTGAGGAAGGCCGGTAGATGTGAGGGCATCACGAGGTCCGTGGACATCGAGTAGGTTTCTTAGGGAGGGAGCGCTTTATAGTGTCAGATATTCGAAGATAATCGTGCGCTCTTGTCGTATGCTTGCGTTTTCGGCGTGTTTTTGATAATGATGTCGTTGTTGTCGTCGTGGTACGGACGAAAAGGTGGGAACTTGCCCCGTGTCTCCGCGGAGGATGCATTTCTAAGCTAAGCTTGATCAGGAAAGGTGCTTTTCAAGCGAGGTACTTCAACGTCAGTCAAACTGAGAGCATACTCTCTCTTTATCAAACTTGTCATTTTGTTGAAACAATAGAAGATTCATACGAAACGTTCTATCAACGTAATTTGTCGGTATCTCGAAAATATGAGGCATTCCACTTTTGAGAGCCTTACCAAGAGCTCATCTCAAACCTGAGTCAAAAATATTGATGCCCTGATGAGCCGGGACCATAATTGTATGCTGTCTCTTTGAATTACTTTACTCTTGAAGACTGGTTCTTACGAGAGGATTACAGCGCCCTTATTTGAGAGAGAGATGGTGACTAAACCATGTGTCTTTCACGTGACTAGATCACATTTTTGGCTTCTGGCCGCTTCGTTCAGTCGTTTCTGCGGACGCCAATGGCAAACAGATGTTACTGCTGCTCATACTGTGAGTAGTAGTGGTCCACTATTATGCCCGACTTCTGCATCAGAGTTGCTTTGCCACAAACGCCGAAGGATTTCGGCCGAATCCTCAAATACGCGCAAAGCGGCCCCTGAAAATCAAGTCTTTCGCGAAACCGCCAGCAAATCCTTGGAAGCCAATGAAAGGACTCGGAAGTCCTCGACTTGACCAAACGAGCTTGGCGGCTGTTTGAACGGTTTGCTCGCCACCATAGCATGGATGGCGGAAATGCTCGCGAAAACTTCGGGAGAGATTTGCTTGGTGGGGTAACACTCCACCATCTATCGTCCACATCTATCGGCTCCGAAAGCTGTTCCAAGACACTAATGCGGGAACAAACTGGTGATGGGATTTATGACGGAGTTTGGGCGGATTAACACTAGTTCTTGTTTCGTGTCACCAAAATGTCAAAGTGAGTATAAGGTAAGAGCGACTGCCGCCCGCTTCCTCTCCTCAATCAACTCCTATCTTCCCAACCTCACTCGAACTTGACCATCTTCCCCGAATCCTCTCACTCCGAAAACACCATCCGCGTTATTTAAATACTTCACAACAACTCCATCCTCCGTCTCGACCATGGCTTCTCCCTCGACCAAGCTGAAGGTTGTCTTCGGTACCATGACAATTGGCAAAGAAAGTAAGTGAAATCTCCAATGACCTAAAAATCATCACTCACACGCAATCTAGACACACTTGGAGCAAGAGTCTACACCAAAGAAGGAGCAAACGCTCTCATTAAAGTCTTCCAAAAGCACGGCCACAATGAAATCGACACCGCTCGGATCTACGGCGGCGGCTCGACCGAAGAGATCCTCGCCGAAACCAACTGGGAGAAACGTGGAATTATCATGGACACGAAGCTCTACCCCAACAAAGGCGGCGCCCTGAGTTCAGATGACAACTACGATCACACTCCAGAAGATGTTCGTCGTGGCCTCATGGCTTCATTGAAAGCTTTGAACTGCAAGAAGATCGACATGTTCTACCTACACGGCCCTGACAGGAAACATCCATTCGAAGATACGTTGAGGGAAGTGAATAAGTTGCATCAAGAGGGATACTTCACTAGATTCGGTGTCAGCAACTACATGTCCTGGGAAGTTGCCAAGATCTGCGAGATCTGTGAGAAGAATGGCTGGATCAAGCCTGTCGCTTACCAAGGAGTCTATCACGCCCTCCAACGCACCATCGAAGCTGAGCTGGTTCCATGCTTGAGGCATTACGGCATCGCTCTTTATGCTTTTCAACCGCTTGCTGGAGGCTTCTTGACTGGAAAGTTCACACGTGATCAGGAGGAGTTCGAGCCCGGCTCGAGATTCGATCCGAAGAAATGGCAGGGTAGCTTGCATAGAGGCAGATATTGGAATGACAGCTATTTTGATGCCCTAAATATCATCAAGCCTGTCGCGGACAAGCATGGTCTGACCATGGCAGAGGTGGCGATGCGATGGATTGAGCATCACTCCTTCATGAAAAAGGAGTATGATGATGCGATCATCGTTGGTGCGAGTAGTACGAAGCATTTGGAGGAGAACTTGTTGGATTTGGAGAAGGGTCCTCTGCCAGAGGACGTTGTGGGGGCGCTTGAGAAAGCGTGGCTGAAGACTAAGGGTGTTGCGCCGAAGTACTGGCACTGAATGGTTTTGAGAAGTGAAGAAAAGGGTCAATCGTGGGATAAAAACCTCGAATGGAAAATTCCAGGCACCTCAAGTAGGTAGTTGCGAAAGGAAAATCCTTCATATTTGACACTTTTCTGAGCGACACCATCTGGAAGTTTTCACCGATCCTGTGCCACAAGGGGTGCCTTTTCAGTGACAATTCACTTGCACTTATATGACTTGAAGTGTTGGACGTCGGAGAGTAATAGATGAAAGCAAATATTCTCCTTTCATAGTACCTGGAAAGGATCAAGTCCAGATTTCTGCTGATTTCGAAATCTATAATGTGGTCCCGCTTTTATCTTTCGAGCTAACCAGACTTGTGCCGAGCCCCTACCGCCACTACGCATATAGTATATCCAATATACTAAGTTTAGGACTATTCTAAGGCATTTAAAGCTGCGATTTGATTTCAAACGATATTAAGAGGTTATTCGAATATCGCGCTTTATTTAAATACATTTTTAGTGTAATTTTTTAAAATTATATTTTATAAAATATTTAAAAATAATACTTTAAAATTTTTAATAAATAAAATAGAATTCTTTTGATTTATTCACTAGCTTCTATTGTAAGTTCTAATTTTTAAATCAAAATTTATAAATAGTTTAATATTATATAATTTAAATATTTTAATAATTTTAATATAATTTTTTTTTAAAATATAATTAATTAAAAAAAGAAATATAACTTGAAAATATATCGAATTTCGCTTTTTTTTTATAAAAAAAAGTAGTATTTTAATTATTTTTACTATTATTATAAGTAGTAATTAATATGAAAAGTGCGTAATGGCGGTAGTGTACGTAGGGCCTCGGTAACTTGGCCGACACCAATCCGAAACCTTATATACCCCGCCACGAACGAGCGGCTACAACTTCCTTTCTTAACAATATCTCAAAAACCATCAACGAACAACGAAAACCTCCTGTTCTCCAGAGCCCAAATCGCTACTCAACATGTCCTCTCGGCGATCCGTCAACCCAGATGGGACACCAGCAGCAGTCGCAACCCCTCCAGTCGCGGAAGAACAAGGACAAAGATTTTACGTCGTCCGTGACGGTATGCTTGGAAACAACGGCCAAATGCTAGGCTACGATGCCATCAAAAGCCTCTTTCCAGAAAGATTCACGACTCGCGACGCCTCCAACACCTTTCCCACCAAATTCCAACCACCACGTGCTACCGACACTCCCGAGTCCCTCTTCGTCCGCGGTCTGAAATTAAATCCTAGCCCAGCCAGTGCCGGCAATCAACCCAAGCATCGCCGCTTCATGAGTCGCGAGGGCGGGAAAGATATTCTGATTTATACCGATGGTGCCTGTCTCAACAACGGCACAGAGAATGCTACAGCTGGCTGCGCTTTCGTTTTTCTACCTAAGCATCCTACTCAGCCGACGGAGAAGTATGAGAATATTTCCTTCAGACTCGAATCTCACGGTCCAAACAAAGACCCCCAACCACAAACCAGCAATCGAGCCGAACTCCGCGCCGTCATCGCAGCCCTTCAATTCCGGATTTGGCCTGGTGAGGGCTGGGAAAGACTTATTATAGCTACAGACTCAGAGTATGTCGTTAATGGAGCGACAGAATGGATCCAAAACTGGCAACAGAAGGATTGGGTTACGGCTAAGAAGGAACCGGTTAAGAACAGGGATCTTTGGGAACTGTTGCTGAAAGAAGTGAGGAAGCATGTGGAGAAGGGAATGGATGTCTTGTTCTGGGCGATCCCAAGGGAACTGAACAAGGAAGCGGATGCGTTAGCTAAGGAAGCGGCATTGAAGGATGAGGTTCCGCAATTTGTGAAGAGGTCAGGCATTATGGTTACAACGAGTGAGATGGTTGTTATAGAGCGGCCTTTGAATTTGGAGGATGAATGATTATTCGTGGCGATATTGGTGCTTGCTGGGTAGCTGGTTTGTATGATAGCTTTGGGTATCCTATGGCGTTCTCCATTGAAAATTTTGATTTTGTAGGCAGCGAGGCCGTGTCCTGCCCCACTTTCACCTCCAACCAACCCCGCGTCTTGAGCGACGCACTTTTAAAGTCAAATCTAGTATTAAAAAGCAAAAAAGGTGCAAAATCAATCTTCATGCGCAATAAGCAAAAAGTGATAAGTTTTAACCACTCAGGCCTGAAGGTTTTAACGGCACTGGAAGTACGCCCCTCGCTTACGAGCTGGGCTTCACAGGTCTGTGCGCTCAGGGTATTTTCGAAGAAAATAGGGAATAAAATCTCGAATTATAGACGATTAAGGGATCGAAAACGCAATTCAACTAAAATGAAGCCCAAAGCTGAGATCTGAGGCAAATTGAAAAAGTGGTGCTTGTAAAGTTCTAAAATGATGGTCGTGACTTTTGAAGTTTAAGGCAAAAAAGTGGCTCGCTAAAGGCGAAAATATGCACTGTGGCGCACAGACCCGTGAAGCCCAGCTCGTTAGGGGGTTGCGTACTAAGGCCCATCATATCACCTTCAAAGTTACTTGTCGCTCAGGCCTTATTTGAGAAGAAGCTCGGATTACCGAGGATAATTTGAAATCTTTAAAGGGGAGTGTGGGGTCGCTTGCGGATCAGGTTCGGGATTGAAGTGGGTCCGAGTGATTGAGTTGACATTCTCTCCCGTTAAAGTAAGAATTTTTGAGAGGTATGATGGAGCATCTGAAATCGTATTTAGAGAATAACATGCGGGAGAAGTGAATCGAACAACATGAATTTCAAGAAGCAAAAGCAGAATCTATAACTCGCTCATCTGTGAACTCGACACCGGCCTCCGCCTCTTCACAAATCATCCTCCAAGCCTACCAACTTCAAACTCTCCTTCCACAACCTTCCCTCCTTCTCCTTATCATAAGCATGCGCCCCATACCCCGAATCATACATCCCCGCACCTTCAGCTACCGGAACGGAAATCTGACACTCCTCCAAATACTTCCCTCCCTTGCCCTCAAGCTCCGCCGACACAGCCGCTAAAACAGTAGTACTCGCACCCTGCTCAGGTGTCTTGTATATCTTTGTGAGCGTCGTATCCTGCACAACAAGGGCCAACTCTTCCTCGGGAATATGTTGAATAAGCCCACTCATGATTCCACCTGGATGGACGGCCCAAGCATGCAGACCCTTACTGCCATAGCGACGATCGATTTCGTTCGCCGTCCAAAGATTAGCGGTTTTCGAGGAGCCGTATGCGACCCATTTGTTGTAAGCTCCTCCTTCAAGGTTGAGGTTCGAGAAGTCGGGTTGTCCCATGCGGTGGCCGACAGAAGTGAGGAAGATGGCTCGGGAATTGAACTCTGACGTGGACGAGGAGATGAGAGTTGATTTAAGGAGGTTGAAGAGAAGGAAGTGGGCGAGGTGGTTGGTGCCGAATTGGGTTTCGAACCCGTCTTCGGTACGACCTTCCGGGGTGGCCATCACACCGGCGTTGGCGATGAAGATGTTGAGTTGGGAGGACTTGGAGAGGAATTCTTTTGCAGAAGCGCGGACACTGGCGAGAGAGCTGAGGTCGAGCTCGAGGAGATGGACGTTTGGTTGATTGACGAGGTCCCCGAGGGCTTCCTTGGCTTTGGTAAGGTTGCGTGCCGTGAGGTAGAGGGTTGCTCCGGTGGTGTGGAGAGCTTGAGATGTTGTGATACCGATGCCTGAGGAGCAGCCTGTGATCAAGATGGTCTTGCCTTGGAGTTTGGTGCCAATGTTCTCGTCTTGGAGGATTTGGAGGGCCGTTGGACGAGCGTCTCCTGGACCCTGAGGGTTCGCGTGAACTGCCGCGTATCTTGAAGACATTATGATTTGAGAAATGTTTTGGATTCTTTGAGAAAATGTTGTTCGAGAATGTTTGGAGATGTGTCGATGATTGAAGTTTGATGAAGATGCTGATACTGTCTGAGAAAATCAAATGCAACGGAGAGACCAAGCTCATATATATACTGCTAAAGGGACCATGCAACCCACTTGAGTCTGCCATTTCCATTTCATTAACGCCGTTACGATCGAAGACAAGGAGTTGTAACATGGCCGCTGCAGGTGAAGCTGAGCCACGAAAATTGCTGGATTCGGATGAAGTCATCGTCACTGACGCTCTTGAGGGCTTCCCCTGATCGCTTTAGCGGTAATCGAGTTGCATACGCGAGACTGGCAGGGCTACGCGAGGCATCCGTAAAAAATTTTCGGAGTTGAAGGAGTGGCGGAGTCGGAGTTTTCTGTATTTAAGCAAAAGACATAAGTTCGTCGTTGTTTTCGCGGTTGGCCATCATGCCCGAATTCTCGGATTTAGGATCCACCCGACGCCATTCCAGGTCTGGTTACTGCTGTAATCCAGCTGCATAGCCGGTAAATAGAGCACTCTCAGTGGATAGCAAAGCCCCACTCTTGCGGACGTATCAGGGGAAACCTTAGGCTACAGGCGAGAGTGATTTTGAACGTCGCCGCCTCCTTAATGTCATACACTCGCAGATACCCTAGTGTCATACACTTGCATACATTGACCAGCACTATTCAAGACGAAGAGATTCGCTACTAGATCAGGTGTTGACTCCGGCATCACGAAAGCTCGTCTCCGGATCACAAGCATGGGTACACTTCCTCCGAGCATGGAACTGGGTACAGCATCCATCGTACTTGATCGCATGCCACAACAGGAGAAGATACAGACCCCGGATGATGACTGGACTGGGCAATCAAACCGGGCCGAACGAAAGAGGAGGCAGAATCGCTTGAACCAGAGAGCATACCGTAGGCGCCGAGCTAAACGCTACATGCCCCGTGACTGATATTGCTTAGGAAAGCGTAAGGAGGCACAGGCTGCACAGGTTCTACCGTACCATGCCCATCGCATCTCTCCAATCAGCTACTTGGATGAATCTAGCCCGGATTTTGCCAGCGACGAAGCAGCCTATGTCGGAAGGGCCAGAATCGACCATGACCCTCAAGACATAGGCCCGTGGCAAGCATTCAGCACGGCCATCGCATCAACCGAGCCTCAATTTTTAAAGCTTTCCCAAGTTGCTGTCACCTTCTGCAAGACCGACGAGTCCAACAAAACGATCAGACAATTCCAAAAGTGGGTTGCCAGGAACCACATGACCGGTTCTCCAACAGCAGATCACGTCCTCGTCTTGATCAAGTTCAACATCTTTCGAGCACTTTGCAATAATGCCGCGATGCTCGGATTTCCAATAGAATTCACCATGGGCGACGACGCCTTGTCGCCGTTCACCAACGCCTTATCGCCGTTCACTCCGAAGTCGAAATACGAGCAGCACCTAGTATCTCCCGAGAGACTTTTAGAGATACCTGGAAATCTTCGCCCTACTTCCATGCAATGCCAAATACCGCACCATCCTTGGATCGACTTACTACCAGTACCACAGATGCGAGATAATCTCATACTTGCAGAGGATACATATGATGGCGGTGAGCTGTGCGAGGCTCTTTGTAAGTACTGAATTTCTTACTACTCTTGTCGTCCACTTCTTCAAGTCTACAAGAGGTCTGTACTGACCCTAATATTGTGTGCTCTAGGTGGACTCTTCAACAGCTCAAATTCCACGGCTCAAAACGGTCTCATTATCTGGGGCGATCCATGGGATCCAGCTGGTTGGGAAGTTACCCCTCAATTCTTGCAGGGGTGGGCCTGGACGGTAGATGGGTGCACTGAGTTACTGGCCTCGACGAATTATTGGCGACAAAGAAGGGGAGAGAAACCACTGAGATTCGAAAGGGTATTTCAAGGGGTCGTTGATGAAATTCCCTGAGACCACATGGATCTAAATGCCAAAGCTATGCTGGAAAGATTGCCGAAAAATTGTAGTTCAATTATTTGACGAATCCTTGCAATTTATTCAAGATGTCAGTTTATATTCCGTTCTCAGACATTCACTAACACACGATCTAGATTTAAGATAAAGGCCTGGGTGTTGCACCGACTTCCCAGCAGATCCCAGTCGTGTGTCGATCCCGAGATTACAAACTTCCATGCTATTAGTGCTCGGATGGCACTCAAACTTACTTTTCTAAACCACAAGACCTCCTCAATACTGCCTCCAGGCCCAAACCAACACCGCAACCCCAACACCCGATACAGCAAAAATCCGCAACCATTTCACCATCGCAGCTTTCACCATAGTCTCAAGAACTCTTACATAGCATTCGAATCATTCGCTCTCGGGAACGGCTCATCCGGGACGGGACAATCCAGGAGTTTACAGGGTGGCTCCCAACCCTCTTTGAAATTGAAGAGCTTTTCAGGCGGAACCACTCTCCGGACATATGCTTCGTGGAGATCGAGAAGTTCTGAGACAATGTCAGCGCGTGATTCTCCGTAATCAGAACCAGTACCCACCCGTATTCTCCGAACACTGGTATGGTTTCTCAAATCTCTTCAAGTCAGCTCGCTCCCCATCAACACGACAAACACAAAACATACCGAACACCAATCATATTCCTTTACTTCCTAAAATACCTCAAAGTCGGCATCGGACAAAAGACTACATTTAACTACTAAAGGCCTGTATTCTACATCAGCGCTTGCGTGCTCTTCCACTACGATGCCCTATCCCTCGTCGTGCAAATCACGACGGCATTTGGGTACAGCTTCGTCAATTCCTCGGTGTATACGATCGCTGGAACATCCGTTAAGGCTACATAGTCTGCTATTAAGTTTTTGTGATTCTCGTTGATGGTTTCTGGGCTGGTGGGTGTGTTTTGGCACTTGATCCAGCGTTTGATGTGGTCTTGTCACGTGAGCGGTAGTCAGAAAAGGGAAGGATAGCGGAGCGCAGTTCCGGAATGCTCTACTGGGCCTTTGAAAGCTTCTCGGGTGCTAATGCGAAGCTCACCATTCCTGTTCGAGAAAACCTGGACCCGGTGACTTGTACTTCTCGACTGAGGTCCGTCGGTATGGAAGGTTTCTGCCCCATCTTTCTTGATTGAGCTTTATTTCGTATGATATCTGAGTAAGTCGATCAACATGAACATATTTCGCCAATTAGATTCTTGATACATACCTTTTCAAATTTCTGATTCGCTCTCGATTCTCGGGACTTTACAAAGCTAGTCAAATGATCCCGGGGCTGTACCGTGTATTTGAAGACGGGTTTCAACACTAACTCCCAAGCGCAATGAGTTGTGGTGTGAATTAAATAAGATTCAAGTGTGGAAGAATCATCACCAAGGGGAAGGTGGAAAGTGGAAGCGCGCTACTGTGCCTCAAATGGACCGACAGGCAAATTGAGAATCAGCGCTAGATAACGAAAGGAAACCTTCCCAGAGGGCTGAAAACGAGGAACAACCACCGCAAGGAAACAGATATCAACGTTCGCAGGTCACCTCGTAAGTCATTCGTGTTGTTTCTTTCTTTTATAGAATGTGTGTTGTAATATTGCGATGTCTGAGAATATGAGGAAATACAGGCGACCTCGCTAGGTTAGAAGCCCGAGACCTGTGCCCCCAAAGAATTCGCCAAGGACCCCGCTTGACGCCGCTGTCTCTTTTATATCTCGTATCTATCCCTCTTCCTTCCCTCTAATTTTCTAGATAGATCTGTAACAAACGATGCAAATACCAACGCAGACCAGATCAAAGCGACCTCGCGCAACGCACCGCATCTACCCAACGCCCCGCGACTTCGCATTGGCAGCAGAAGCCTGATCTATTTCATTCAGTCATCAAATTTCATCGCAACCACAACCAATAAGTCATCAAACCCAACCACCACCTCTCTTCCCCTTCCTCATCACACTCGCAGTCGCCCTCCTCGTCTCCCTCGCTCTCTTCTTCCCACTTCCTTCCTCACCAACACTCTCGCTCCTCCCCTCCCCTCTTTCACCACCTTGCCCTTACCCAAACCTCGGATTCTCAACACCATCCCTCAGGCTAGTCCTCGCTCGCTGTATATGAGCATAAACCCTCTCCCGTCTTTCCTCCTGCTTCCGATCATACTCCCTACTCCACCCTTGACTCCACTCCAAAAACTCCTTCGCTTCTCCTTTCAACGTCACAGCTTCCGGCCACCTAATACCCTGAGCATCAGTCGGCAAAGAGGTATTTGCACGAGTATGGTAAAGCCGTTTCGTCACGCCTCCAACATGGACAGTGATAGGTGACGGCGGAGATTGCTCTTCATACGTTGGACTTCCTCTTCCTGTTCCTGTTTGATTCCTTTCCTTGATGGGATATTTTGGTTCGGGGGGATATGCGAGATTTAGAATGCAGGTATCGGGCGTCCCGACACTGGATGTGCTGCGGCTGTATCTTCTTGGTGTTTTTGGGCTAGGTGGTGTGGGAGGGGAAGGTAGGTCGTAGCAGCAGGCACAGCGGTCTGTGTTGTCGCTTTCTCGGATTCCTCCAAGGCATCTTTCATGGTCCTTGTCTTTGTCTTTGTTTCGTACCTTGGCGATCAGAGAGCGAATGTACTGTCGTTGTTTTCGCCGGAGGAAGAGGACGACAATTGTGGCGGAGAGGAGCAGAACAATTCCCATGATTGCGAGGATGATGCCGGCTGTGTTGTTGGGGTTCATTTTCGCGTGGGTGGTCGGGGCTGAGGTTGATGATGAGGAAGTGTTAGATGCTAGTCTTGATGAGGCTGGAGTTGAGGATGGGGATGGTGAGGAGATGGAAAGTGCTCCGGGGTCGCTGATAATACTTGTTGGGATTGAGGAAATGACGGGTGAATATATTACTGTAGGGAGGGTTGAAGTAAGGATGGTCGTTGACGTAAGATACATGTTATGAGTGGATGTTGAGGAAGCCGTTGATACGGGAAGCGATGTCTTTCCTAACGGGCCTCTCGAGGTAGAGGTGAGTGGGTTCGGGAGAGGTGGATAGTTCCAGGTAGAAGCTGTTGTTGTTGCAATGATTGAGGCTGTTGACTGCCCATTTTCAGGCGAGTTGGTACTTGAAGTTTGAGAAGGAAGATGGCCTATCGAAGTCGCTTCGTCAACCAAAGGTGAAGGCGTAGAAGCTGAATTTGTTTGCGGTGGTCCAGGATCAACGACGCCTGGAAAGCCGAAACTAAATCGTCCATCAGCCTTATTTTCTTCTCGATATTTCTAAGTCTAGTACCTTTGACATTGGGTGACTACGAAGTTCACGTTGGCTATCCAGTGAATCATTAGCTTCGGTTCTTAACTCGGGAGGAATATTTGGATTTCGTCTAGACTTACGGTCTTGCCCCGCTCCTCCATCACTGTTCACCATAACACCACATCTCTCATCGCATATATATAAAGAATCAAACACAGCATTATCATTCTCATTCGCGAGCACAGCACATATCTTATCAAAATCCCCATCATGAGGCAAAATCGAATCTCGGAATGTATCTCGACAATTCTGTAGACATGATGCCTGATCTGAACTTGCATCTTTCGTCGCTCCTGCTGCTACAGCCATTTCTGTCGAAGTCGATTGAAGCAGCAACGACGTTATAAACGGTGCTGTTGGGAAAGGCGGATTGATTCTTCCATGAACATTCATCTTCCATGACTGATGCTTCCAATCCTGTTCGTATGAAGCGTAATCGTGGAAATTGCTCATTCTTCAGCATTCTGTCCAAAAACAAAAACAAAAACAAAAACGAAATTCTTCTTGAAATGCCAGAAGATTAAAAAGGAAAGGAACCGGGAAGCCTCATTGAGCCCCTGGAAAACTTTTCGATAAACTGCACAGCACACTCCCATCCGTCCAAGCTCCATCCCATACCTGCGTCTGCACATCTTTACCGCACTGCGCCACATCCCCCCTTCACCTACATTCTCACCTTTCTCACAACGCCTCACACTCGCACAAAGCTGTCTTTATCCGCTTCGACCCTCGAATTCTGCACGAATACCTCGTGTTCGAATATAGGACATTATTGATTCTCCTGCATCTATCCGCAGATAAGCTGACGAAACCCGGTCGAGGACCTGGCTCTAGATGGAATTGTGCGGATGGTTATGCAGGCGAGCTGTGATGTTTGTGTGACGAGTTGTCAAGAATAACTCCCGATAGGGGTTTGCGCGAATGAGAGGGAGGCGGCTGATGCAGACCAGGGGAACAAACTTCGGAGAATTTGGTTGGCTTGAGGACCTGGACGCCACACCCGGCAGATCTCGTATTACGCGATGCTGGTGGGATGGTGAAAAAAATGATATGGACGACTTTCTGAATGTGCGGATGGAAGATGGTAACGCGAAGAGAAGAGATAGTGAGAGAGTTATGTACTTTTAGGGTTCAAATATATACAATGAAAGTGAAAGTCCTCGGTATGTATACTCACTTACCACTTTTCAGCCGTTCAGCCTAGGCTTCCCCTCCACATAGCCATCTTCTAACCACCTCTTCAACCGTGGGGGCTCACAAGCACTGGCTATACCACGCATTACTATACGTGCAGGTGGTCCCTGACACACAGACAGTTCCGCCAGTCCATCCCGTCCCTCCACATTGTCCCCATTTCGCAACCGTCCCACTAGCAGTCGTCGTCGCAGCAGCACTCGTAGTCGTCTCTGTGCTAGTTACCAACGTTGTAGCCGTCGAAACCACAGTGCTTGAAGTCGCAGTAGCTGTTCCTCCAAGCGCAGAAATGACGCTGTAGTATGCAGGATGGAGAGTGTAGTCGGTGTACCAAAGACAAGCATCACCTTGACCCGAGAACGTCGACGGGACCCAAGAGTACTTATCCGTGAAATCCCAAACCGTAACACCGACACAATTCGTCGTCTGTACACACGCAGAAACGGTATTCGCGTAATCAATCCCTTGTTGAGTGAGTCCTGCAGTCGTGGGTGGGAGGCTCGAGAACCTGATATCGAGTTCTGTATATGCGACTTCGACACCGAGAGTAGTGAATGCTTCCAAATTTGAGAGTTGGGATGAGAGAGAAGGTGTCGAGCCGACGATGAAATGTGCTTGGAGACCCACCCCGTCGATTTTGATGCCGCGGGCTTTGAGTGAAGTGACGAGATTTTGGGCAGCGGTCGCTTTGGCACCGGCGTATTCGATGTTGTAATCGTTGTAGTAGAGTTTCACGGAACTGTCATACAGAGCGGCTGTCTCAAAGGCGATTGGGATGTACTCTGGTCCGATTGTGGTGTAGAAAACGTCAACGCGGTAGGTCCCATCATCGTTGAAGGCTTCGTTTACAACGTCCCAGGCGTAGCATTGCCCTTTGTAGTGTGTAACTTCGTTGGCGATATGGTTCTTCAGAGCAGCGATCAGGGTTGCATTTGTCCAGGTGCCGGAGGTGACTAGAGACGGTCAGAATTATGATTATAGGGCGGCTGAGAGGGACGGGACTTGCTCCAGCTTGGGAGTTCATTGTACCAGACCAAATTGTGACCTGGAGGCAATTAGCATGATTTTCCGTACTTTGTTGCCATCCCGATCAACGAAGTAGAAACCGAACCAATTATTCCACTTGGCTGTGCGAAGGAGAATGCTTACACCTCAACAATTGCCCATTGCTTTCAGCGAAGCTAGTGATGACATCTCCTTGCGTCCAGCTGAAGGTGTTTTGCGTGGGCTCGGTGTACACCCATTTCTGTGTGTTACCTGGAGTGATCTGTCCAAACTGGCTGGTGTTCGACAGAATAGAAACATATGTAGTATCAGACAATTCACCATTGTCGGTAGCTGAGCCGAAATACTTCAGTCCCTTTGCTTTAGCGAGCGTGTTAAGCTGGCCAAAAGCAGCAGGGAAGAGAGCGAGAAGAGGAAGTAGGGCTGAGACGTGCATGATTGCCAAGAGAGACTCGAAGATTTGGCTAAAGAAATATATGATAGGATGAAAGCTTTTATACTTATTGTTACCGCAGAGTCGTCTCCGAGGAAAGCTGTGGTGACCTTGCACGGCCGCTTCCGTGATGAAGCTTTCGGATGGGCCTCCTTTGCTATGCTTGGTCTAGGCGGAGAAACAGCAGACCCTATTCCTAAATCATATCTGCCTATAAAGGATAAACGTTGGATAAACAAAATCGAGTGAAGGACGGAATATGGTAGGACCGGACGTAATCTTGAACACGCTTGTGAGAGGTGGTTCGGAGAAGGACAGCTGGTGGTGTTTTGGGTTGAGTGCCGATACACGGTCTCGTTTATCTGGGGAAGTGTGGGTAGACGACGTCCAGAAC
The DNA here is from genome assembly GCA_014904845.1 of Acephala macrosclerotiorum. Taxonomy (NCBI): domain Eukaryota; kingdom Fungi; phylum Ascomycota; class Leotiomycetes; order Helotiales; family Mollisiaceae; genus Acephala; species Acephala macrosclerotiorum. The sequence continues at coordinate 19,522 of MU119453.1, forward strand.
ATCCACCAAGGGGAATCCACGAATCAGGCGGGGGAAGCATTTAACCATAAATGAAAAGCACTCGGCCCGCACCGCCTGAATATTCGTGAAATCTAACCCCTCACGTGGAAAACATGGGACGAATGAAGAATGCTTTCTTGCAAAATATCAAACTTGGCACTCGGTGATGCACCCCGAAATAGGAATTTCTGCCTCGGTCTGAGAACCGAATGTGCGTGCGTCGAGCGTTCGTGTGTGAAGGACACATCCTTAATGCGGCCCGCCGGTGCAGAAAAAGATATTTGCGACGAATTTTTAGCTTTCAAGCCTGAGGGGTGAACTGGTGCCTTGTATCTTATCTGAGAAGGAGCACAGTAAGGCGATGACGACGAACATGAGTTTCGGCAGTGGCGACATATAAACATGAAATGAGTGACTTACCTCCAGTGCTACAGGTACTTCGCCGTTTGTTATTGACCAACTTTACCTTTCGAGGATTTTAAGGCTATGTCTCTGACTTTTGATCGCATACCTGCGCCAGGCCGTCCACGGCGACACGATGCCATCGATTCGCGACTGATATAGAGCGGAACATCTTCCGCTCCGCGCTCAATGTACGGCAAACAGCAGAACCCCAAAGCCAGTTTCGAATGCCCACCGAAAGTGTGAACTTTTGTCATTCCATACTCCTGCGTATCATACCAGGATGTTGATGCACATCCATTGGCCACGCTTATCACGCCCCAAGTCCCCTCCGACGATAGGTTCACGTTGTAGGGCCAGAAATCTTTCTGCTTCCGGATTACAAAGTTCGAAGTAGCCAGTCCGATGGTATGTTCCTGGCAGTACTGTCTCGAGGACTAAGCCGAAGATCTTTTTTGATACGTCCGAATCGAGTGCTCTGAATATTCGGTGTATATGTCTTGACAAATTTTCCGCCATTGTTTTGCTAGGGCCCAATTCTCCTCGTATTCAGTTGCACGGACTTCCCAAGGTCTCTGCTTACTACGTATAGTCAGTCTGGTAGACTTCTTGGGTATGAAAGCTATAGATAAGCATACGTGTGGGATAAGTTTCAACCGTAGTAGTCCAGGAGCATTTCAATTGACCCTGGAGCTCTTCGTCTTTGGAATAGTACCGAACATCGATGTGATAGAGCCATTAGATCATAGCAAGAACTAAGTCAACGGTGACTAAGGCTTCGAAATGGGGCCGCTTTTGCAGCAGTTCCTGGATGGTATCATCATTCAACCTACGCAGCAACAGAGCGTAAACGGGACATCCTTCCAGAGCTGAACCCTGCAGGCCCACGATATTGTGATATGTATGTCTAAGCTCATGATGTGACCAACCGCCTTGCTCGCACCAATTGTAGAATATAGCCTTGCATTCGGAGTAGAAAGGTTGTGAAGGATCGTCTTCGTTTCGCGTTTCTGCTGCCGTGCCAGTCGCCTTCAAAGCTTCTCTTCGTGCCTCCAAATCTCGAATTTTCGCATCCAGAGCTTCCATTCGAGAAGCAGTTTAGCCATCCTCGAACCTCTTATCAGCACGCTGAGACCGTCTATCTTTTATGACTTCCATACATATTGAAACGAATTCAACCCAGGCCTTATTCTTCCTGCCAGGAAGCCAACTTGCTCCGAGTGGGAACAGATCGATTTGCAGTTGAAGATGACTGCTACCGGCCAGGAAGACGGAGTGTAGAACAAAGGTAGGAGAGCATTCTCACCGGGCTGTATCGGAAGTGAGGTTGATGGTGCAACCTGGACATTTTGGGCTAACAAGACTAGGTCCTTGATATGCAATGGCTGTCGGTATAGTGATCGCCTAGCGAATGCCCATCACATATACTCTGTTGCGTTCGCACATTCGCAATTTCTCTTGGTGAGTCTTTGGTTGCAAAGAAAAGCTGAGGATCGAGAAGTTGGAAGAAGGTTAATGTTAAGCCTCAGGCATTACAAGGCATCACTTTTCTTCAAAGGCAGGTAACTTATACATTCTCGATTCCCGAACAACATCAATTTACAATGGGCTGAATAAATCATTCAAGCTTACAAACGACGAGCCGTGTCCGGCACGCCTTTTGCTAATCTCATGTTCGACTTTTGTTTCGAGGGAAAGAATTGTCCTTCCCATTATATTACTTGTTATATTATCGCTCGAAATGTTTAAAAATAGCGGGGATTGTATAGCTTTTGCTGGGGCTGGGATTAAAACAAAATAATAAAAAATAATTTCGATTTATAAATTTATTATATCAAAGTTAAATACTTTTTAAAAAAAAAAATTTATAAAAATTTAATAAATTTATTTTATTATTATTATTATTATTATTATTATTATTATTATTATTATTATTATTATTATTATTATTATTATTATTATTATTATTTATTATTATTTATTAATTTAATTTATTACGTTAATATATATATAATAAATTTAATTTTATATTAAAAAAAAAATCGAAAGTTATTATTAATAAAAAAAAAAATTAACAAGTAGCTAAAAAGAAAAGTAAAAAATTTATCGTTAAAAAGTTAATAATAAATAATACAAATATTAATTAAATAGTCGAAGAAAGGATCCGTACAATTACCAACTATAGTTTGCTAAGTAATTACAAATTCAAATCATATTAGTACTTTCTTTGAAACCTTATTTTTTTGTATCCTTATAATTTAATAAACCCTTTTTCTTATTCAAGAGTTATCGATTCAACCGATCGCAGAAAAGGTAAAAACAGCCTTACAAAGTGTTTTCGATATTAGTTGCATAGAAACTTTTTTTTTTTCAAGCAAATTAATACCTTCTGCGTCTACCCGAAGACTTAACAGAGGCCTCAGTACCGTTATTACTCCTTGCCACCTTCCGTCGTCATAGCGTGGATCTGTTTCCGCCTAAAAGAATGACAGTCCACCAAAATCCAAAACCACTTAACCACTTGGATAATCCATCCAACATCAATTCCAGCGGACCGAATCTATTAGAACGTTGTTTCTCCAGAGTCCACTTTATTCGCCATTTCGTTGCACCATTTAAGCTTGATATTCCTTAGATAACCATCATCTATTAAAAGAGGCTGTTCCCCTCTGAAGTCGTTCCATGGGATTGCAATGCTTCCTCGAAAAATTCCGGCTTGCGGAATGCCTACGAGTAGAACACAGGGCTTTGATAGCCGTGAGATTGCAGTATAAAAGAACAGATCTCTGTGGAATGCTCCTGCTGATGCAAAAGGGTGAAGATGATAAAGAGGAAGTATAAAAGAAAAGAATAAGGAAGCGTTCTTGTTCGCCATTCTCATAGACCAAGCTGTCACGATAATGATTCCTCTTCCCTTTGGTTCCATTCTTAGAGGTCTCTGTCTTCAGTCTCTCCTTTTCCAACTGTAATATCCAGGTTCTGGATTTCTTTCGATTTCCCCTTATTCTCCTTGATGTCTTCTGCGATATTCTCCGCTGAAGCCTTCTCTCCTGGTATCCCTTCGATTTCCGTTCGTTCAAGGGTAATTATTACTTTCTCGTTCTCTGTGCGAGAGAAGAACACCCGTGATTCCCCTAACGTAACAGCGATTTGGAATGGCCTTTCTAGGGGCGTTCCTCGTTGTTCTTCACCAAAAGGGAGCAAGATAAATGCTGGGCCGAATATCAATCCCCCGACAACTTCCCAAGTGCCGACGGCTCTCCAAAAATCCAATAAAGTCACTCGGCGATAGGCATGCTCTGGGCCTTCCTTAGTAAACCCCATACTTGGCTTGTCTGCTCCCGGATCCTTCTTTCCACTAATAATCAATTCCGTCATCTCTAAATAGCGCCAAGACGCGGACACCATGCCTTAAGGTTCTGCGCACTACTAAGCATAGCAGCGATACCGGAAGCTGTCGAAGCCAGCAGCGCGAGAGAACCTAATTGAGTACTTGTCGCGTCCGTCAACTGGCTTGTTGTCCAGGTCGAGAAGCCTGTCACTACTGAAATGCCAAGGAGAATCGAGGCATTAAAAATGATTCGCTCCATAGCAACCTCGGTCGCCTTCTCGGCACTTTTGATCTCGACTTCTTGCAATTCTACCAAGCCTTTGGGGGCCTGGTCTACTCCACCCTCAGATGATAGTGCTAATAAAACATGCTCGCCATACCTGAGGAGTTTATTGTCTTGAAATGTTGCATAGTCTTTGGTGTGGCCTAAGCGATATGTCGGTACTAGACGAGTAGATCCGAAAATAAAGCTCTCGTAGACCGCCAATTGGCACCATGCCTTGTATTCCCAGGTCATGGATTTTATATCCATGGTTTTAACTTCATCCACCATCTTAACTGCAAAATTCGCGTTGCTTAGCAATGTCCAGCAACCGTTCAACCCCAAGTTGGTATACGTCCGACAAAAGCACACCCATGTGTAAACAAAATGAAGCATAAAAGCCAAAGCGTAAACTAGAATCAACACTAGTCGGGGATACCTGTCTGGGTTCCCAGCGCCAGCAGCGAACCCGTTGTATATTGCAGTGCCGACAACCATAATAAACACAAGCCACAGACTCATCCATTCCCAAATAGCGAGCAGAACTAAATTCTTGACTGTGACGGACTTATTTCTCAGCCATAAAAGTCTGGTCGGAGGGTCCCCCGGTGCCTGATTCTGGAGATTGCAATGCTTAACGCATTTGGCTAGGAAAGTTTGCGAGGGTGAATGCACCACAGACTTATTGAATATATATCTGATACTACTCCGGAGCGCAGAACGGGGTCTATTGTACTCGGGGCCAATCATTAGCTCGTCAATGTTGGCAATGTCCAATAAGGCATCTTCCTTTTGGACATCATTCCAGCCAATGTATAGTAGTCGGTCAGCTTCCTGGCTTTCGTTCTTAGGTGAGTTGAGCCAGGGGAAGTTCCACGGCAAAGGAAAAGGAAGTTTCTTTTCGTTTTGCTCCCACTCCTCAACGTCAGCCACAGCGGCCAACGGCCAAACCTCTTCTAAAAGAGCTTGAGTGTTTGATTGTATGACTGCTGAAGGTAATTTGCAATAATTTCCTAAAGGCGTTGCATGCCTAATCACGAGGTAATAAGTTCCAGCCATTAAGAAAAGAGCAGTAGCTGTGAGTCCGGTATTAACCCCCCTAATATACGCCGGATATCGAGGTGTTGCATTTGACCCAGACGTGCTGTTCACAACGGAAGTGACGGTGATAGTATTATCGTCCCCGAGTGAGTGACCCCAGCCGTCCGCAATGGCGGCGAGGCCAGAGATTGGCATCGACATGATTGACCTGGCATAGATAGCCAAGATGACTTCTAGCCATGGTATCAAATAGCAATACATCGTGCCTTTCTAGTCAGAGCGAGTTGAGCAGGCCGGTTGGTAAAGATCAGATGACCATTAGGTGTCCGGTTGAGCGGCGTGGCACAGCTTTCTATCTGCGGTCCTAGTTAGCACTTGTATGGTAGAGGGTCATTGAAAGACTCCTTGAAGCAAAATGGATTGTACATACTCTGGCTTGATGTGAAAGGAGACTTAGTGATGCGCCAGACGACAAGATTCGGATGTAAGAAATAGAGAGAAAACACTTGTCGCGAACAACTACCCTATCTTGAAGCGGGGTACGAAGCCGGTGGCTTTTCTCCTGTTTAGTAATGACAATTATTGGCAAATAATATTCTTGCGCGATACATGACCGATATATTGCGATTGGTCGTAGGCGCGGTGGCTTAGCGCGCAGCCTCCCTTCCACCACCACGACTTGCATCCAGGTTTTTAGGATATGCGAGAAAAAGAAAGTTATATCTAATGAAAGTAATAGGAAGGCATCTAAACTAGCTCGGTTGCTTTTATATGTATTAAGAATCTATAAAAAGCTACGGAGGGGAAAATGTTTTGATTAGCTCCGTCGTGCCTGTTTAGGGTCCGTAGGGTTACACAAGCCGCCCCCGGTCCAATGGCGATAGTTACTTCATAGGAGAGAAGCAAATATTAACTCAAAGTGGCATATATGCCACGCAAAGGCTTATCTGCTCCACACCTAGGCCGAGAGCACATGGCACATGTTTCTCAATGAGAAGACGCGGCACCAATAAAGCACTGTACTTCCGCACATGCTAGATTGATAAACTGCATGTCAATTCTGCAGAAAAGATAGGAGAAAAGATAAGGAACCTTGCGCAAAACAGGACGCTTAGACGATAGTTTGAGTTGCCTGCAGCAACGAGGCTGAACTTGGTCTTACAAATCAGTTCACAATAGCAGGGCCTACCTAAGGCGTGGGCTTGAATTGTGTCAACATCTGACCAATTCTGTGGGTAATATTATGGAGTGCCTATGTTATTTATCAGATGAATCACATTGGAGTTCTATCGTCGCAATCTTTACACACCTGCCCCAGTTACTTCACACACAACCACCTTACTATTACAAACTCACAATCATCACTTCACCTCTTTCCCACCATGGATCCCAACGAGGCTTGAAAGCAATTCAACAATGCGATTATAAGCTTTGGGTCTGCCGGGATCGGATAGATAGTTGACACCGCCAATTCCTCTAAACGGAAGCATGAACAAAACCAGAGGGAGAAGGAGGCGAAAGAGAGGGAGGCCCGAGAGAAGGAAGCTGTTCGTGGCCCTTTAACACTCCGAACTTATCATAATGTGAAATGCTGACGGCTATCAATAACAGAAGGACGGCAGAAGTTCCTAAATATCAACGACTTAAAATGCCTCTTTGCTACTTTCAAAGCTCAAGGCAATTTTGTTTCATATATCGAACCAATTATTACCGCCCTAGTTCGCGGATTAAAAACGGCCCGAGTTTGTAAAAATTTTATATATTAATTTTTTTTTATTTAAATTTTTTTTATATAAATAAATAAAATAATATTAATTATTTATAAGTTAATAATCGAATATTATTTTATATTTAAATTTTTTTTAATTATAATTTGATTTAATTTTAATTTTATTTGATCAAAATTTCGTTGAAATGTATAATTTTAAAATTAAAAATATATTTAATTTTAATTTCCTATACGTGATTCGTGCGTGAGCCTGGTACAGAGCTATTTCGTTATTAGCCGACGTCAGATTTCAGATGGGTACAGAGGTCTACTAAGCCAATCATATGAACCTCCTCGTAATCAGCGATTGCACCTGCCTATTATATCTGCACCGAACTCTCTTAGTATATCTCCAATGAGCAAAGAATATACCCCAGACTCTTGGCCAATAAAACTTTCCTCCTGATTATAGTCCTCAAGCGAGTATAAGGAGAGGACGACGAGAATCGATCATACTAAGGATGTTCCAAATCCCGATTTTGCCAATTCTTAAATGAAGCTCAGTATGATTTCCACAATCCATGCGTAAGATCTTACATTCTGACAGGTCTAGATTCCTTTCTTTGGTATTATTACAATCACCTACAATCTATTCTTCCACCAACTGCGCCATTATATTGGACCAGTTCTGGTACGAGCATCGCAGTGGACTTGGGCCTATTATAGCTTTAAGGCTTACGTCGCTCGAGCTCATAATAAGTATGACGACGTTGTAAGAATTGCTCTAGATGAACTTTCATACGTTTCAACTCAAACTGTAAGTCTTCACCCCGTCGCATACGGGACAAAATGCTAACCTCCCCATTCACAGTGGACAGGTAGGTTGCTCCTTTCAAAACTATTGGGTGAACTAAAAGTTGTCAGATATCTATGGACACAAGAATGCCAACGGGCAAGGAAACTTGCCCAGAGAAAATCTTGGAAGAGTATCGCCGACGGGATCGACTAGACTTGTATCCTCGGTGACCTAGCCTTCGGAGAATCTTTCCAAGGCTTGAGCTCCGATACTCTCCATGTGCGTCCCCCTACTTTTAGATGCTATTTCGCTAATGTCCTCTTTCCTAGTCATGGATCACGACTGCTTCAAAGGGCGTCAGAGCGAATGTATACACTTCAATCGCCCAATACTTCCCATGACCACTGAACAAGCTTGTTCTGCGCTTGGCCCCACAGAATCTCTTCAAGGCCCGCAAAGAACAGTTTATGTTTGGATATGTGAAGGCGAGGGAGCGTCTAATGCGGGGTATCACTGATCGCCCGGATTTTATGAGCTATATCCTAAAACACAATGATGACAAAGGGTACAGTATACTTACTTGTCATATGTCTCAGCACCAGCTTACCTTCTTAGAATGGCCCAAGGGGAGATTGAGATGAACGCCGTTCTTCTTATCGGAGCAGGAAGCGAAACGAGTACTTCCCTACCATGCTATCGCATTTCACACACTCCAACTGATAAACACCAGCCGCGACCTTCCTATCCGGCATAACCTACCACCTCCTCCTCAATCCCCACATTCTCATAAAACTCACCACCCTAATCCGCACCACCTTCCCCACCTCATCCTCAATTACCATTCGATCCGCCTCGACCCTCCCCTACCTACCCGCTTGCATCGAAGAAGGACTTCGTCTCTACCCTCCCCTCCCTGCCGGTATGCCCCACCACACAAATCCAGGCGGTAACGCCATCTGCGGGGAATTCGTTCCTGGAAATACGGTTGTTTCTGTGCATCACTGGCCTGCGAATATTTCGGAGAGAAACTTTAAAGATGCGAAAAAATTTGTTCCTGAGAGGTGGTTGAGGGATGAGGAGAGGCCGAAACGGTATGCGGATGATAAGAGGGGGGCTTGTCAGGCATTTAGTATGGGGCCAAGGAATTGTTTGGGGAGGAAGTGAGTATTACTGAATGCATGATGCAGGTTCAGAACACTGGAAGCTGATATTTTGGGAAAAGTCTTGCGTATGCAGAGATGCGTCTTATCTTGGCGAAGATGTTGTGGAATTTTGATTTGGAGCTACAGGATGATATCTTGGATTGGTCAAATCAGAAGGTAAAACGCGTTGAATGCGATTATGAAGCAATAGTTTGCTGATAAATGAATGATATAGGTGTGGTTGCTCTGGGAGAAAGGACCGTTGCATGTCAAGCTCATTCCTCGAAACTTTGCATGATGACAAGATAAGCTGGCTCTCGTATAGTATCTTGCACAGGACAAGGAGACATCTGAAAACGCGCTCCTGGATTTGCTAGGCAGCAGGATGAGAGGTTGGTGGGAGGAGGGCTTTGCTTGGAAGAATCGTGTAGGCATTCAAGCAACGTCCACACTTCTGCTGAAAATTGAGAACGAATACATACATAGGTTGAGCTATGAACTACTGGTGTTTAATTTCCGGGTTATACAGCGTAAGTGTCAGCATGTTCAGAATTCGGAATCCTCCAAAGTGAGGCACGCTCTGCTTGACTCTTGCGCTTCATCCTCATGCTCAGCAGACATCTTCGATCTCCTGCTTCACTCCATCATGAGATCCGAGATCAAGCTTCAATGTTCTTCCAAATAGCTCAAGCAGGATTTCAAAGCAGATCTTCGAGATTGCGGGGTCGTAGCGGCCTTTCGAAAGCTCGTCTCGAATGAAAGCGTCTACACCAGCAAGTCATTACCCCATCACCAACCGCAAAGCTGGAACGATCACTCACGTTGTGCCCAAGCCGGCTCATACCAGGAAAATACCAACCCCTTATCTCTCAAAGTCTTCCTAATCAAGTCCCGTCCCTCAGGTGGGACATGGTTGTCCAAAGTTCCATGGATCATAGCCAACTCCGCCTTGATCTCTCCGCAGCGTGCCAAGCTATCGTCCTTCTTGCCGAGACCCAGAGTTGCGCTGTGAAGATCGGTAGCGAAGTACGTCACGGCAGCAGAGACACGAGGATCGAGTGCACATCTGAAAGCAAGATGTCCGCCAAGACACATGCCTGTTGCACCGATGCGGCCATTGCAGGTCTTGAGAGCGAGGAGTGCGTCTATTGAGAGGGTGGCATCTTCATCATAGCCTGCGAGAGTCTAAGATGTTCAATCAGAGATGTCTGAAAGACGAGATTACGGAAGCGCTGTACCTTCTTGATCTTCCACTCGTTTCCTGCATCGGTACCAGGTCCATCATAGGCTAGAGGTTCTGGACCTGTGAACTCATGATACGATGACGGTGCTGCAACAATATATCCTTGTCCAGCAATTTGTCGAGCAAATCTGGCAACAGGCCCAGTCACTAAGTATGGCGTATCAGCTGGAGTGAACTGCTCAACGTACGTGATCGAAGTGAAAACAGAAAGGGACCTCGAAGCCCTCGCATGACGACTTCGATAGTCGTCAGACTTGATTGAAGCATCGGACTGTCTTTTGCATGATACGAGTAGAAGCTGTGCTCCTCTGTCAAGAGCCGACCAGATCCAGAAAGCGGGATGGTGATGAACGGTTCGTGGATACTATGACCTACCTTGATAGATCTCGCTGAACAAGACTATACCCGGAAATCGTCTATAAACATTTCAGTGCCGTAAGTTGGACTGGTAGCTCAACCTACGCGTTAGGGTAGTTGGGAATTGTGGGATGGAAGAGAAAAATTCCTATTGCCATGAATTAGTTCATTTCTGATGAATCTTGGGAACTTATAATACTCATGGAACCAGCCTTCCCGTTAGCCTTGGTAGCAACATCTAGGTGAGTTTCCTTGATCAGCATCTTGAAGGCTTATTGTTGTTGTTGATTGTGTCGATGCTGCGATGGTGATGGTGGGGTTTGGAGGGGCAGCTTATTAAGGAGGTGCTAGTTCGGATAGGGAATAGCGCGTCCTGCTTCAATATCTTCATTTTCCGACCCCAAGTCTTGAGCATCACAATCCCGGTGTCGATGAAAACTAGCAATTTCAAGCACCAATCACGATGCTCCTCTCGTGCTCAGATACGCTCGCCCCAGGTACCCTCCGCCTTCGGTGAGCCGATGCGAAGATGAGTGTCCGACTCGAGCTCAGCGTGCGAGGGAGATCTTGAACTCCATCCCAAGGATGGAGTTCTGTATATAAGAAATGGCCCCGGCCCGAAGTGGAAACTCGTATTAAAAGCTTGTCTCGTGGACATTGCGATAACACATTTCCTTGTGGCTTACCTGGTCAGGATGTATGGCTGTCGTGTCAGCCCTACCGAATTCGTCCAACTTTCTGGCCCCCACCACCTTTATTGACAACTCGACACCCACCCATGTCTGTATCTTTTGGGCCATATCCCATATTTCCACCCCAGTCGGGTACACCTCGTCCTGGCTAGGGGCGGCGCTGTGCTTCCAGAAAGCGTTAGAAATTAGTATCTAGCTGCACACTCAGAGCAAAACACCTCAAGGAGGGCGTAAAGTGGCGCTACTATGAGATTCAAAAGAGCGGCCCTCGCGCATCCTGTTTTCTGATATTTCTTGCTTCTCGTTCTGCTTTTCAGTGTCGCGTTTTGTCCTTGTGTTCTTTTCTGTCACGATATCTTTTGCAGGTATGGCGTCGTCAATCCCGGTCAACTCCACGGTCCTGTATCTCAACGACCTCAGAAATGGGTCTTTATTCTCCCAGATCCAAAATAACCTCTCCTCGAACGCGGCGGTGTACTCTGGAAATACTGCAGATCAAGGCCTTAGCCTGACAATTCTGGCAAACAATGTAGCCTCCATTGTCTTCAATGCCAGCGGCTTCATGGTCCCAAATGATACTGGCTACGATGTCGATACGCTGGCAGGTACATTCGCGCTTGCAGAAACCCTCTTCGACCCCAACGCCAGTAGAGTCCCAGTCACTTGCGTATATCCGATTAGTGGACAATATGACACTCTGAGCAGAGTGTTGTTTTATGTGTTGATAATATTTTCGCTTGTGTTCAGACGGCATATTTGGATATCTGTTGCGGCTCTGGGAACGGCTAGTAAGTATCAGACACTCTATCTATGACAAATTCGGTTATCTTATGTGCATTTGTTTGCACTGCCGAACGTCATAGTCCAAAGCACCACTAACATCATCGAAGTGACCTATGCAGCCGTCTCTGCCGTCCATCTGTTCGCCCTCACTTCACGATTTGGTTTCAAAGCAGATGCAGTGAGCAATACAGTATCTGCCCAACCGTTCGCCGACATTGATTTCGTGGGCATACTTCCGAATCTCACCGCCTCCGCAATTATGCTAACACCAATCCTGTTATGGTCTACAACGGTTCGAAAGAACGATGCGCAATCGATTGTCGTATGGTGGGGCATCCTTATATTTTCTGCCCTAGTATGCCTCCTATGGAACTGGAATAGATTCAATCTGGACTCATTGGAATCATTTGCTATCTGCACCAAAGACTGCATACCAGAGTCCGACCTCGAATCCCTCACTTTGCCTTTTGCAGTGTACCAAAGCTGTAATTGCATCGACTTCTGCGGTTAGTCGACTTCCCCTGAGCTACATTCCCTCTTCTGGCAGTTTCACGAGTTCTACTCGCTGCAACACTAGAATCAGGCATTCGACCCCCGAATAGCTCCCGGTATGTTTGAAAGAAGTATGCTGACTCGAGGATGTCGGGTACACAGGAACCTTGAGTCCAACAGCGCCAATGCGAAAAGGGGCAAACATGGCGCCATGGTTCGCTGCCTTGAAAAGCCAAAAGATTGTCAATACACCTGGTTATCAAACCCTCTTCGATATCAACATTGTCGCTCTGGCTTTCATCGCACTCTACGGCATGATGGGTCTGATCGTTAGTCGATGGAGCCCAGACGAAGTTCGCAACGGCATCTTTCGGTTCTGCAACGCCGATTTGCGGCTCTGGGTCAAGGTTCTCTTCGAAGGAGATCGCGAGGCTCACTGGCTGGCCTATTTCAATGTTACAAAGAAGAAGGATGAGATTCTTCCGTTCCGGGAAAAGTCTCTCTGGAAGAAGTGCAAATATATCTGGGCAAAGACGATAGCTACGTGCTTCTCTTTGACCGCAGGCGCGACAGCAATTATCTGCCCAGCAGTCTTCGTGTCTAGTGTTGTTGCGAACGAGATCTTGCTACAATCGTATCCTGTCAGCGAGCACAGTGATGCAGTGGGTGCTTGGGGAACCTGGGTTGGTGCAGCTCTTGTGCTAATCGCAGCGGTAATCAATAAGTACGCCGGGTCGTGGATGCGAACCTTCAAGGTTGTCGTAACTAAGATGTACCATTTCGTCATGTATTCCAAAGCCGACAGGGAGAGACTGTTTCCGAAGAAGAAGGGCGAGGGTGTTGGATCAAGATTTGCAAAATTTGGGAAAGTCATTGTCAGTCCTCCTGTGCACGCAGCGTTCAGCGTGTACCGTGGTTCCTGGACCTTGAAGACTACGATCCTTTTCTTCCTCAAATGGTGGAAGAACACGGAAATGGAGTCTCAGAAGCGTGGCGATAAGATCAAAAAGGAATGGGAAAAAGCTTTGCCGGACAAGCCAAAATGCCAATGCTACATCTGCAAGCATGACGAGGAACGATTGCAGGAGAAAGAAAAGGAGACACAGGCGCAGGACTATGATGCGACTCATGCAAGTTCTGGCTATAACTTACTCCCTCAGAATGCTCCTGCGCCTCTTTCGACGAGTTCTACTTCATCGCTACCGTTGAAGACTATGCCAATTAACGTCGACGAGACGACTTCGTCCAATAGCCCAGTGAATGGGATTGGTAGCCAAGAACGACCTCCGTCGCCGCCAGACGTCCCGCTGCCGACCCCTCGATCCACATTTGCCAGGCAGAACACCGGCGAGAACTTAGTTTAATGTCCTGGCCCTCTTCGTACAAAGACGTTTCCGCGCGGGTAGTCGATCATTCTTTTCGAGCGCTCGAAAGAGACGATTCATGTATCGTATTTCCATTGCAAGTTTGATTTTTCACTATTTGAAGCACTGTTGCTATAGTGGATTTGGACTTAATGGATTAGAAGTTATGATACCCTTTAATTAAATAGACCTCTATGCACTTATTAAATTTTAATCTCTATTCGTGCTAAAAGTACCTCCGTCGTTTAAAGTGAGGCAAAGACCTAGCTAGCAGAGACCACTCCTGCACTGCTGGGAAGTGGCCCGTGCGAGAGCCGGAACAATGAGAATGGAGGAACACGATTGGTTGGGCATACCGCCGCAACTTCAATGACGGCTGACACCTGAATAAACCACTCCAAATCCTCTCTCCCTAAGACGATACATTTTGGATCTCGGCAGGTTCTATGGGATTGCGTTGGTACCGCTCTTTCAGAAAGCGAAACTTGCCATTGCATGGCTTACCTGGGACACTTTCCTGGGGAGTCTGAGACATTGAGCTCAGTAAGCGTTTTCTAGCATCCAGCGATCGTGGCTTTCGATCGGAGCCTTACCTATGGTACGATCGCTGGTACAGGGTGGTAGAGCACTATACTCAGCTGAATCTTACTCGACAGTCAAACATTTTCCCCGCCCTCGCATGTCTTGCTTCAGCTTTCAGGTGGCAAATCAATGAAGAACACATGGCGGGGTTATTCATGGGTGACCTTCATTCTGGTCTTCTATGGGAGGTCAACTACGCTTTCGGGCCAAGGCGTGGAGAAAGATTGTTTCCATATCGTGCTCCAACTTCGAGCTGGGCATCCGCCATTAGCTACATATGGGTAAACTGCAAGCCTTATATTTTCCCTTAGCTTTAGGATGGACCTTTGAAGCGACTGGAAGTTGGGACATTGGTCGAATAGATCGGAGGGCACCTGTTCAACAAATTAAATGACTGGTCGTTTTTTATCTGATGATCTCGGCACTTGCCTATCTCATCTCGAGTCTTGCGATGAGTGCGGAATCATCCCATGTGTTCTTACTAGGAGCTTGAAATAAACGAATGATGTTTCTGACTAGCAGAAACTCCCTTTAATTTTGGTAATATCGATAACTTCACGATACTGATATCAAAATATCAAATCAGGTAACGACTCATACTCTCCCATATCGTGGGCCCACAAGTGGACGGAAATCTCCCACTCGGGAAAGCGTCTGCATTAGACTCGGGCGGGTTACTGCACCCTTAATGCCCCTATCATGGCGGGGCAGACGAATCCGTATTCAAATCCCCCGCACTCAGACGGCGATATTCCGCCTTGGCCTCTACCAATGCGACGACGACAACATAGATAGACAACGCATATCCCAACTTTGAGAGATCTCACTCAATTAAACTTCTCCTCAAATATCAATATTCAATTGCAAAAAACGAAACAAAATCGAATGCCCTAATTCTGAGCAGCCTCGACCAAAATATTCCTCAAAAATGGGCTCTACAACCCCTCCAAAGACCGTTCGAGTCGCAGTTACACAAGCTGAGCCAGTCTGGTTGGACCTTGATGGAACAATCACCAAGACCATCAAGCTCATCGGTGAAGCAGCCTCCGACGGTGCCAAAATCATCAGTTTCCCAGAATGTTGGATCCCAGGATATCCAGCTTGGATATGGTACCCCTCTCTCCTCTCACCCCCCATATTCCACCTGCTCCAACTCTAACAGATAGAACAGGTCCCGTCCCATCGATTTCGCCTTGCAGACTTTGTACACAAAGAACAGTCTCAAGGTTGATTCAAAACAAATGGCCTCTCTCTGCGCCGCAGCAAAGAAAAACAAAATCGCCGTCATCACTGGCTTCTCCGAAAACTTCAACGACAGCCTCTACATCTCCCAAGCCATCATCGGCCCAGACGGCACTTTGGAAGTAGTACGTCGAAAACTGAAGCCTACACACATGGAACGCACCGTCTTCGGCGACTCGACCGGAGGCGGCACCTTGGCAAATGTAGCTGAGATCGAAGGCGTGGGTAAAGTGAGCGCGTTGGCTTGTTGGGAACATGTCCAGCCGTTGTTGAAATACAATACTGCGTTGCAACGTCCAGACATCCATGTCGCCGCCTGGCCTCCCCTCTGGCCTCACTCCGGTGATGGGCAGGATTTGTGGTCCATGTCGAATGATGGATGTCGAAACTTGTCTCGAACGTTTGCTATCGAGAGTCAAACATTCGTCTTGCATACGACGGCTGTGTTGACTGAAGATGGAATTAAGAAGATGGGTACTGAAGGGAATTTCATGGGACAGCCTGGTGGTGGGAGTTCGGCGATTTTTGGGCCGGATGGGA
Organism: Acephala macrosclerotiorum; assembly: GCA_014904845.1. Taxonomy (NCBI): domain Eukaryota; kingdom Fungi; phylum Ascomycota; class Leotiomycetes; order Helotiales; family Mollisiaceae; genus Acephala; species Acephala macrosclerotiorum. The sequence goes on from MU119453.1 coordinate 35,499, forward strand.
GGTTGTTGAGTAAGGATTTGGGACCGACTGAGGAGGGGATTATTTATGGTGACTTGGAATTTGATATGATCTTGAGAGCGAAGGGGTTTGTTGATATTTGTGGGCATTATAGCAGGCCGGATTTGTTATGGTTGGGGACGGATCAGAAGGAGAAGTTGGCGCATAGGCCGGGTAAGAGCAAGGTAGATGAGGAGACTGAGGCATAGGTGAGTTTGAAAATGCAATTCGAAATAGTTTCAATTCGTCCTGATCCCGGGTATCATGCATCCCATCCGTTCCAATGCAAACGCCTTTCGTCCCATGTGTAGGTCATTTCTTCTTGATCTCCCCCATCCAAACTCTCATCGACTTCGAACTGTCATGCGCAGCCCTAAACAACCCTCTCTCCATCTCATCAAATCCCCTCAAAAACTCCACCCCATCATTCCCAACACCTCCCCCACCACTCCTCTGCGCTGCCCCCGCATTACTCGCATGATCACTTATCTCCGCCGCTCTCGACCTAAACGTCTCCATCAACACATCACAAACCTCTTCTTCCTCAAACAACTCCAATATCCTCGCTCCCAATCCATAAAAATGCTGTGCCAGCGCTCTCAAGTCCACGGATTTCGGATCGGCTTTTAATGCGTTCATGACGCGTGGTGCTAAACACGGAGGGAGGTCGAGGGTTACGAGGGATTTGGTGGTGTTGGGTGAGGAGACGGCGAGCATTTCTGCGAGCCAGAGGGGGAGGTCGACGCGTGTTCCTGATTTTAATGTGTGGCCGGCATTATTGTCGAGATAGCCTAGGTTTGGGACGTCGAGTTCGAATGTGCAGGGTACTTTCTGGATGTCTTTGTTAGATGAGGCACGTTGGATACTGGGGAGAGTTCGAGTACCTGCGCATCTGTCAAGATGGCATCAATGTCGTAGTAGGACATCGTGAATCGTGCGCAGCTCAATGCTTCCGTGATTGTCGAGACATAGGCTATTGCAGGTGTGTATTGGAGCGTCGCGATGTTTTGGAGAGACGCGAAGTGGTATGTTGCGGATCCCTGCCGATTTCGCCAAATGTTTCGGCTGTGACGTGAGTGCGGGCCCCCGAGCTGCAAGAAGATATATTCAACTCCACTTTCCTGCTTCTCCTCCTCCTTCATTGTCTCTTTCAGGAACAATCATCGAAGCTGTATCGAAGCATCAACAATTGATCTCATTCATCATGTCTGCAACACTCTTCCGTACCAGCACAGCAGCTCGCTCTGCTCTCCGAGCCGGAGCTTCCAAGAGAGCTGCTGCTATGGCAAGCACAAGTTTTGTCCGCGGCAAGGCTACTCTTCCAGATCTGCCATGTTCGTGTTTCGATTCCATAGGACCAAGAAGATTGCTAATTAGTATCTGCAGATGACTACGGTGCGCTTGAGCCCTCCATCTCTGGCAAAATCATGGAGCTCCACCACAAGAACCACCATCAAACCTATGTCAACGGCTTCAACGCTGCAACCGAACAAATCCAAGCCGCAGAGGCGAAGCAAGATATCGCTGCCCAGGTCGCTCTTCAGCCATTGATTAACTTCCACGGTGGTGGACATATCAATCATACTTTGTTTTGGGAGAACCTTGCCCCGAGCAAGAATGGAGGTGGTGGTGAACCTGCTGGTCAATTGAAGGTCTGTTACTCCTCTTATATCACAATTCCCTTGTGAGGCATCATAAACTGATGGTGAAATGTGATAGACTGCCATCGAATCCAGCTACGGCGACTTCTCCTCCTTCAAGACCAAATTCAACGGCGCTCTAGCCGGCATCCAAGGAAGTGGTTGGGCGTGGCTCGTGAAAGACAACGAGACTGGACAAGTTCAGATCCGTACATATGCCAATCAGGACCCTGTCGTTGGAAAGTACACGCCGTTGTTGGGTGTTGATGCTTGGGAGCATGCGTATTATTTGCAATACCAGAACAGGAAGGCGGAATACTTCAGTGCGATTTGGGATGTTATTAACTGGAAGGCGGTTGAGGGTAGATTGAAGTAGGGGACTGGTTAGGGCTGTATGATAGAGGGGTGATGAGATATGAATTGCTTCATGAAGCGGAGAAGCATGGCTTTTAATTGAACATGTGCCTTGTCGAGGTCTGATTTTGAAGCCAGGTTGTTTCGAACGTTCCAGAGAACTCCCCTATTTAGACTGTAGTCCTGGCTAAGGGGCTATGAATTAATCTTAGCGAAATAGTTGTTTTTGATGAGGCTGTTAATCCCTGATACCGATATGGCCCTATTTCCTTTGTTCTATTCTCGGTGCGTGCTTATAGAGAACAGCGCTTACAATAGCCTGTACTAATGCTCAGTGAAGCTTGATGGTAAAGCTGCCAGTGTCAAAATGTCAGCCCTATTTTTGATTACATGATCACCTTGCCGACTACAGCCACAGCCACGGAGAGTTCACGCTACTGCGTCTCGGCCGTAGGAAGCAGTGCGATTCCGCCTCCGAGATGGGAGCCGGATTACTTAATCTGTTGATGATTTTTACAGCATTTCCTCTTTACCAATTGTTTCATTAGTCTCGGGTCGCAGACTTCCTATTCTGATTCATCGCCCGTTATCTTCTTGCTATCTTAGAGCTTTTTTTATTCCAAAACTTAACGCCGCAATCTTCTAGTGGCTGCATACAACATCGAGCTAGTGGCGGTAGTTTAGCGTAAATGTTGATCAGCCATCCATACATGAAGCAGATGTCGTCTCCGCACCTCGCTCTTCACATCGCTTAGAGAATCCTAGAAATTTCTGACGCATTTAATCCAATTTTGCAATCTCGATGCGATGCTCTGATAGAGTCAAAGTTGGGTGGAGGACGTTATGTCGTCCCAGACACGAAGGGATCGACCTTCAAGAACGTGTCGCCAGTGCAAGCGACGGAAAGTGAAATGCGACAGAGTACTAGTACCAGATCCGTTCAAGAGCGAGGCTAACGAACTCCTTGACACATCCGACTTGTGCACAGTGCCTCAAAGTCAGGATCCAGGTTAGCAATCCTTCATATTTCTTGTGGACCAAGATTTCTGAGTCATCTCAGTGTAGCTACGACGATGACGATTTGCGTCCAAGAGAAAAGGATTTCAAGTTCATAAGTAAGCCATTCTACTCGTTGTTTGTAGAATTAACTAGCTCACTTCTCTTTCTCTCAGATGAGACTTCGAGGACCGCGGAAGCTTCAGCAGGTACGTTGTCAATTCTCCTCACAAATTGCTTCTGATTATTGCTCTAGGGACCTCCAGAGAACTTAGCGAGGAAGCACCCATAGGCAATGGAATCATTGGTCATCTTTCACAGCAGCCTGGTGGGCGTCTGCGCTACGTAGAGCCTTCATTCTGGGCATTTGACAAAGACGAGGCAAAACTTCCGCTTACAGACCCATCTCTATCACTGACGAAATGCAGCCCGACGCCCTTGATTCCCTCCTGAGTTCCATGAACAGATATGGAATCCAAGGTTCAAATGAAGACAGAGATGATGATCTCGAACAACCTCAATCTTCAGGTGCATCTACCGTCTCGGCGACCGTCAACCCCAATGACACTCGGCCATCTATCCCATACCGACTTATGGGAGACTTCACATCACCTGCTCCGGCATGGAATCCCTCAATGCTGAGCACGAGCCGTCTTCAGCGCCAATCAATAAATCCTCTCACCCTTTTACCGCCGAAAGCACTTTGCGATCGATTATTCGCCTTCTATCTCGAAGGCTACCACTACGTCCTCCCCATGATCCATGCCCCCTCATTCAAGTCCGAATATTCATCCACCTGGGAACAGGAATCAACAGGACAACGGCCTGCTCAAAAGAGCATGCATTTCATCTCTCTCCTCCTCTCTGTGCTATTCGCTGGCGCAGCAGCATGTCCACACCGAGACCTACTAGAAGACCTCATCACACCCGAGGAAACACCAGAATCCCTCGCCACCTCGATCCGCGAGAAAGGCCTTCGCACACTCCAACAAGCCAACTTCCCCAAAACACCAACACTGGAAACTCTGACAGCGTACATCCTCCTCCAAGTAACGTGGATGAAAGAAGAAGAGCCTCTCACAACATGCGCTTTCGTTGGCCTCGCTTATCGAGTCTCCCAAATGCTCGGTATGCATCATGATCCATCTCGCTTCTCGTCCTTATCAAAAGTAGTTCAAGAGACGAGAAGAAGGTTATGGTGGATCATTGTTACTGTTGATGTTTCTGTGGGAGTAGCGGCGGGCTTACCACCGATGATTGATCTGAGTACTTGTGATGTGAGGCAGGTTAGTGACATGAGTGAAGAGGTATTTGATGTTCCAGAGGGGAATTTTGGGAGGAATCAGGAGGTTTCGGTTCCGGGTTTTTGGTTTTCGGGGACGATTAAGGATATTTGTTTGTTTTTCTACATCCCCAAATCCACTGTGGGACGGTGCTGATGATGAATAGTGGTCACTCGCCATGTCCTAAGCAAGATTTACGGCCAACACGCTCTCTCTCGCCAAGATATCATAGACATTCGCACGAAATGCGGGGCGTTGACAGCAGAGCTCCTCGCTAAGATAAATCTGATACCCAAAACTCCGTTGGTGAGAGTAGACACGATCCCTATATCTCATGAACATGCTTCGGAGCGGAGCCCGAGGAATATTAATGCGTATGCGAGGCTGTATCTCAGTGCGATGATTGATAAGAAGTGGTTTTTGGCTTGTCATCCGGTGTTGAAGAGTGCTGTAAGTGAGAGTTGGACGGAGTTGTATCCTCAGTAAGTTCTCGCTTGATCTGTCAAATGGGATGAGTTGAAAAAAATTGAGATGAGAGAGCTGATGATTGAATAGAGCTTTGGAGCATTGCAGGGACTTTTTATATAAAGTCGCTCAGCTGTCTTGCTTTGATGAGTTCAAGCTGTTTCAATGGTCATGGCCTGGGCAAGTCCTTCCTTCTCTTTCCACCCTCATCATCCCACCTCTCCCATCCTCATTCGCTCACTCTGTCATCTCCTTCCAACCAAACAAAACTCTAACCGTTCCTTGCAGATGCCACCAACCCCTCTTCGCACTAATAACCCTCCTCCACTCCCTAATCCGCTCCCCTTCCTCTCCCCTCGCTCCCTCCTTCCGTCACGCCCTCGACACTGTCTTCGCTCTCTGCGGCCCCTATTTCAACGGTGGCATCGTAGCTTCTACTGGTGGTGCTCAATCGCCTTCTGACTCTCATGGGAGTACGCGTCAGCGGCCTCTGACTGAGGGTGGGCAGGAATGCTGGACTTTGCTTTGGAGGATGAGGGCGAGAGCTGTGAGTCCGATCTCTTCTATTTATTCTCTTGCTTTTTGTCTCCCTTAGGCTGCTAGCTTTCATTTGAGCAGTTCCGGCTAAAAAACCCCTTTCCCCTGCTCAAAAACATTCCACTAATTGACAAATTTATGTAGTGGACGCTTGTCGGCTTAGATCCAGACGTAATCTGGACGCGAGAATTGGCGATGGAAGTTCTCTATACTCTCTACGAACAAGAACATTGGGATGAGGGCCTTATGCTTTCTACTGCTGGAGCATGGAATCCACCATCCCAAACCCCATCTCAATCCCAGTTCCACTCTCAACCACAAACCCAACATCAGTCTCCTGATCATCAGGATCGGGATCGGTCACATTCGAGTCAGGCCAATCCCATTAGCGAGCCTCAGCCTTACATATCAGATACGTCACTCCACATGAACTTATCCCAAGGCTTACCGCGACACCCGTCCCAACCCACCCTTTTCTCAGCCCTATCGGCATCTGATCCGGGCCTCTTTGACGCCATGTCCCACTCACAAGGCGCTAGTTCAGGTCCTGCAGGAGATGCAATCGCAGGCATGGGCGTGGGGGTAGGCCCTGGCATTAGGGCTGAGAGTTTGGGGGATCCGAATATGCCGACTCCGAATGTGGATTTGATGTTTTGGGATCAGATGCTTGATGAGGGGTTTTATGGGGCAGTTATGCATGGAAACGTAGGCTTAGGAGGAGGAGGTGGTGGTGGTGGTGATGGAGGAGGTGGGATCTATACTGGTGGTGAAGGTGTTTTTGGGAGGAGTGGAAGTGGGATGGAGGGGAATATTGATTTTCAGGGTGGGAGGGTGATTGAGATGTTTGGTGCTCCTGGTCCAGCAAGGGGGAGGGCGTCGACGATGGAGGGGAATATTGATTTTGCTGGTATGGGGGGAAGTGATAGTGGGATGTATGGCGGCTCTGGTGGAGCTGCAGCATTGAAAAGGAGCTCGAGGATGGAAGGCAATACTGATTTTCAGGGTGGGAGAGGGCGTGGTGGCAATGGTGGGCTGCAGTAGAAAAGGAGACGAGGATATAAAAGTGTGACGACATGATGAATATGTTAAGACAAAAGCCTAGATCGTTGCGATGGATTTATTTCTAAAACAAGCTGAAGAGACTCTCTGCAATCTAAGCCTGAAAAATAAAAAGCAAATAGGATATCTCAAAACCAACGTCTACAGTCCCGCTCGCTAATATGAATGCGCCGTCTACTATCCCTAAACTCCAAACTCCCGAGTCTCAGCTGCGAGGTGTCTTCGCAAGCGAACGTTCATCCTAAATCCCAAGTCTGGTCCTCATCTGATGTCGACCTTTCTGGTCGAAAGTTAATTACCCCTCTTTGGTACATCCCACTTCCTGCCAACGACAACATGTCAACGAAGACACGAGGCAGTGTCTACGCCTCGTAAGCTGATATCGAAGACGATATCAACATGATAAGATCATGATCGATCATCGTGAAAAACACCTGACGTTGACCTTATCTGAAGTCAGGTGTTGGGAATCATGGTCGATATCATGCCATGACGGATCCCTCGGCAATCGAGATCCTTCTGTCCCTACCCAACCCCGATCATGAACAGAAACATGATGACAATCGTGAATCAAAACATGATGAATAGTCGATCGAATGATATGAATCAAGAATCGTCCCGCCCCGAAAGTCTGATAGATTTTTTGCGTCGGACCAACGATCGTGATGTGATCTGACTCGGGAACTCGTTTCCAGGAGTACCCCTGTACCCCTGAATGGCCTCGCTTGACTGGTACCCGAAACTTGGAAACCTTTTCGCCTCAGCTCACCGACAATCCGCCGTTTCGTCGCTATCTTTTCTTACTTCTTGCTTTGACGACTTCGGCCTCGAGATTTCTATTGCGTCATCAATAATTATTCTGCATACCAGAAAAATGATTTTGAGGCTTACATGTTCTTTCCCTGAACTTGAAGAGGACCTAGAGCTGGAATATTGGTAGTCACCTGATCCCACGTGATGCTCCGCCATCCATCGATTTTCCTCGTAGAGCATGTTGAGTGGTTTTCCATCGAAGGTGAGATCTGAGTCGTCGATTGAATAGGGAAGTTTCCAGGACTCGGCTTGGAGGTCTATTTCTGCTGTTTCGGTGGTGGCGCGGAGTGGTGCTTCGGTGATTAGGTAATACTCTCTTTGGCTCGAGCTTGATGATGATTTGGAGGACTTTGAGGAGTGGTGATGTGAGGAGGAGGATTTGGTTTTTGCTTGTGTTGACATCTTGAAGACGAGATCTTGTAGTGTTGAGGAGGTATTTCCGGAGGTGAGATGTATTCGTATGTGGCTGGTGTACTGTACGTCAAGATGCTGATGTCGATCTTTTGTTGTGGCTTGTGTACGGAGGTACTTCCAGGTTTTTCGATAAACCAAGAAAACGGAATCCGGGGAAGAGAAGAGGTTGATATAAAGTCCGACGGGATTTCAATCAAGATTCAAGAATGGGGTGATATGGATGGATGACCGGTAGAGTTAAGGCTGGCTATCGATAGCCGGATGACCTGCGTTGAGAGATTTGTGGACGGTAGAGAATTCCGATGCGAGAGATGAGACAATTAAAGGGCTGAAAAAATCCGGATTCAACAAAGTGGCTGACGGCTGACTATTGTTGGGTCACTTGGCTGTTTCCTTTCTTGGTTGTTGGTGACCGCTTTCCGATAGTTTTCTTTTGGGCAGAAAGCTCAACACTTATACACGATACTCACGATCCTTTTTCTGAGGTCCGACTCATTCCATTCTGTCATGGACAAATATCGGAAAGTCTATTTTATCAAGTTGCCTGCGATGTACACCCGTACTCATGATGGTTGCGTCAGGACCCTTTTTCAGCAGGGTCGCGCCTCGCCCGTGCTTCGGGTTTCCATTAATGACCTGACACAGCACGGAACGCACGAAGATCACATTCCAGAAGGGCGCGGGATCGCGGGATCTGTAGGGGTGGGGGATAGTTTGGACAACTAGATCGTCTCGATGCTGACTCAAGTCGGTGAAGAGTTCGAGACAGAGGCCGAATCGCATGACAAGGTGCTGTCTGGACACGAATCGCCATGTTTGCGCCGGCCCGAAGGTTCTTTTCAGCGGGTAAGGTTAAAGAGTTCATGACCGATGCCACCATTATTCTCCGATATCAAGGAGACGATGCTCTGTGGTTGGGTGGCAGATATACACGTGATGATGTGGATACATGTTCATGGTTGTGGCCGCGCTGGACGCGCATATTTTGCAGCTGCGAACTCGGTATTATGCGTGTGCGACGAACAGCTGATGATGTTCCCATCACAGATCCTGGACGAGATCTGGAGCAATCGATTATCTGCAGCCGCGTGCGGATTCGACACGATATCCCTCTGTTCTGTTGTTGGTGATGCCATGGTCAGCCATCTGCAAAGTTAGCGTCAGCAGTCAATCGTGAGCGCGGACCCCGCCTCTATCACATTCCTAATATCGCCGAGGACCGACATGATATTGATCTTCCCGAAAGAGGATGAATGGAGTAAGGGATCGATATTGAGAGGTCAGCCTCGCCGTATTGTTGGTATTTTTAGAGGTTTCCGCGGTTGTCAGATGGCGCAGAGTCTGCTGCTGCATCTCTATCTGGCTGCATCTGCTTGGCATGGCGGGGTAGTTCCACATTTCATACTGGAGAAGCCCTGCATGAGGTAGTCGAACGGACTGCCGGTATAGGAAGTTGGCCGCTCCCTTACTACGTTGCTCTTATTCCACTTTCTTGTTCACTGATACAAGATGCTTCATCCATAAGTATATGATGTAGGTGGATTATGGCATGAAGTCGTACTATAGTCCACCGCCTCTTGTAATCTTTGAATATCAAAGGCGTCGATGACGTATCACGATGCATGTCAGATTGGTGGATGAGAAGTCCATATCGTGCGTGTATCACGCTGCTCAACCTTGATATCCGTATTAGCCTACCTGTCATACATGCAAGGAAGCAGGTGAGATCTTGTCGCCGTTTGGTACTACACACTTTGCTCTTACCCCGCAATCAGCTGATCGAGTTCTCTTTGAGCATATGAATTATTTCGGTAGAGCACAGAGTACGGGGCACATGATCGCGGTTGTGTGAGGCACGTAACAGTGTGTAAGTCTATTCTCGTTGCATCATGGATATCTATCTGCAAGTTGCCTCTCTTCTCCTGCTCTCGCTCGATCGCTTCAAACAAAATCTTGAAATTACCCGCTCCAAAACCCGAGAAGTTGTTTCTCTGGATGATCTCAAGGAAGGCAGTTGGTCTATCCATCAATGGCTACAATATCCGATATCAGTACCCTTTCGATGATGGAACCGTAAAGGAACAGATTCGGAAACATACCTTAGTAAAAAGCTGCAACAAATATCCTCCCTCGTCGAAATAAATCAAATATTCAGCTTCCTCACCACCTCAAAATCCTCCCATAATTCCACCCCACTAGTCTTCAGCCTTAACTTCGTCGCCGTATAATACGTTTCAGGCACATTGATAAATTCTACGCCGCGAGCGCGGAGGTTGGATGCTGTTGTCAAAATGTCTTTGGTGTGGAGGGCAATGTGCTGGACCCTTGCGCATTGTAGAATGCTACGAACCTGAAAGCATTTGTTAGCATTGATATTTTTGGGTTGGGATAGAGAACAGGACTCCTCGATCTGTGATTTTCGTTTCCCAAGCGCAGGTTCATTGATGGGCATTTTTACCACCTCGTTAGGAGACGCCATGACGACCAAGCTGAGTGCTGAGAACTCGGTGCAGATCTCGTTGTCGTCGACAGACCAGAACTGGTTGAAGCCTAGGCTATTTTCGTAACTGTTTTCTCCTGTCAGTCATCACCATCAAGCAACATTCCTCTCAATTCTAGGGACAAAAGCAGAAGGATGATGGAACGAATGAATACACACTATTCACAAGCCTCCTTCATCTTCCCCCAATCCTGATTCCCCACACAACGATCAATAGCTTCCAACTACATCCCGGGAAAATACGTCGCCAAGCTATCCTCAACCTCAACAGCCTAATATCCTGGCAAGAAACCGCCAGCATACTTGGATCTATCATGAGAGTGTGTGTCGTATCACCATACGTTCTGATGGTAGTCATTAGAACCTTTCCACCGGGTTTTTATTTTATGATCGTGGGTTCTTGGACGGGAACAGCACCGTTTGCAACTGAGTGGGAATAGACGGCGCGGACGTCGTCGACTTCGAAAGAGACATCTTGGACTGCATCTTCGTGCTCTTCGAGATGGGTATGGATGTCTGGCAAAAGTTTTTGATCGGCTTCTGGAATGTTGTCTTTCGAGCATTGAGAACTCTGGATGAGAGAAGTCAAAACGAATCTGGCGTTGCCGTTGCCGACGACGTGGCTTGAGACGTATCGAAAACAAGTCTCAATCCCAGAATATTTGATCTCCTTGAAGCCAAGGCAGATGATCTATTAGGAGGCGGTTTGTTTGGCATTTCTTCCGCACCTGTGGTTGGAGTTAGCGGATGGCTTGGCAAGATGGAGAGAGGGTGAGGGATAGAGGAGATAAGCTGCATGCGACGGTCAAGACGACGATCTTGACATCTTCGTCTTAGCCCATACCGACTCCCTCATTCTCAGTTGGGACGAAGCCGTCACTCGCGCTAAGGAGTTCGTTCGCGTCGGTGTTGATGCCGTCGTCATCGAAGCTCTTCTAGATCACGACGCCATGCGCAAAGCTGTCAAGGGAGTTGGAGCACCTATCTTCGCGAATATTATCGAGGGTGGAAAAGACCAAGAATCTGTCAGCCAAGGATCTCGCTGCGCTTGGCATTTGTGCTGTTGAGTACCCATGGACCCTTGTTGCTGCAAAGTTGAGAAGTATTAGGGAGACGTTAGAGAATCTGAAGTTGAGAATTGACTGTTGGTGCTACGCCGGCGATCTTGAGCTACTTGGAAGTGTGCGAGGGTGTTGGGGTCAATAAGTATTGGGAGCGTGAGAAGTACAAGTTTGAGAAGTTCCACAAGGGGAAGACTAATGGGACGAACGGTACGAAGTAGATAGACATAGTATATACGTTTGCAAGATTAGTACCATAAAAGATATAAAAATGAACATCTCTCAACGTGAGCACAAGATGCTTGGTCTAAAAAAGGTGTCACGAACTAAGGATGTCCCGAGAGAGCGAACATTTTCATGCCGAACATCTAAGCCCAGATGTCGAAGATCGAGCTAAAAGCACAGATGTTGCTGGCAGTATGGAAGGCGCAACTTTGCTCCAGTGCTCCAGCCCTTACTCCTGCTGCCACTTAACAATATATGCCACCAAAACCCCATTAACAACTGCAACAATCCAACCCGCAAATCCAAACGCACCCTGAAAATCGCTGTTATACCAGTTCCACAGAAACGCTGTCAAGCCACTCAGCGCCAGTAAAACAAAATTAATGACGCCAATAATGAAATAATCAGGGCCTTCGTTTATGTGGATGCCCCACCCATAGTTCACTGCTCCGGTAAATCTCAGAATGCTAGAATCGAGCTTCTTGGGAAGACGTGGAAGCCAGGCTGGTTTTGGATTGTAGGCTGTGCAAGAGAGTAAGTGGAGAAATGTGTGTTGTGGTATTGGGGGATCGTCTTCGAGGGGACAAGGCGTGTAGGCGTAGTTTTTAGAGTTGACTTCGCACGGTGGCGGAATGGCGAGCGGCTTTTGGAGGATGCCGACAACAAGGGGATCTTCGACTGCAAACTGCGTAAAACAGAATTAGCAAACTCATACTAGGACTTGATGTTGACTTCCTTACTCGTACAAAATGGACTCCTGAAGGTTTGAGGAGCCAGAAGCGAGACCGAAATCCTCGTAAGCGGCGGTATTCTGCTCGAATCCTGCGAAACAACTCGCCATCGCAGCTGACATCTCTTAAGTCAATTTCACTAAGTGTTTTTGTGTATTCCCCGGTGTTGATGCAAACCTCGAGATACGATTGAGTTGGAACGTAGGGCGCTAGATCGCTGCTAGGACTGGAAGCGCTCGAAACTGATCTCGGTAGGGACGAAATTGATGAGTCTGGATTCGACGCCACGGACGATCTTGTTGACGGGTTTCTTGGAATGGGCGTGCGAACGTCAGAGAGTGGTATACCGGTAGACGATCCTCTCATGTTCTGGGAAGGACTTGGAGACTGAAGTATTGTAGCTAAACAGTTGACTGCATCCATTGAGCCATTCTGAAAGTCGGCATACAAACTTTCACCACAACCCTAGGTGGATTAGTATACGGAGGAAAATAGAGGATGCTGTACTGACACAAGTCCATTCGACTCGGCGATCCCCGCTTTGAGGACGCGCCCGAACGAGTTTCTGAAGCCGAGTGATGACTATTTTCATCATTCCAGGCGGTCGCAATTCGTGAGACGAATGAGCAACCATCTCAAACGGCGAGGCTGAATCCAGGATTGCATTGTCACTTATCACGGATGAACTTTCGTCAGCTGAAGACAAGTCGCTAAGTGGAGGCGGTACACCGTCCTCATCCAGCCAGGCGGATACGCCTGGCAACTGACCAGCCTTGTATGAGAACATGGCCGCATCTACAAGATCCGCTTGTTGGATCTTGGACTTCGGTGGACCTCCAGTCTGTTCTGGCTCATGAATTTTGTGAACTTGCGACAATGGGGAGTGTTCCATTGTTACTGGAATATCATCCTTGCTCACAATGTCTCTCAGTGCCGGCGATTTTACAAAACTCTCGGCGCTTGGATGTGCTGGGTGGGGGTTCACAAATTCGTGCAAGCCTTTGGTAAACGCTTCAAACGCATCGGATGAAATGATGAATTCTTTGACTCTTGTGAGATTTGGCAAGGCATCCCCGCCGCCATCGCTAGAGTCGCTTCCATCACAATCGCTGTCAGGATTGTTATTCGCTTGTTGGACAGTGGTTGCGTCGTCGATGTTTGATGAAAGTCTAGCCACCATAGGATCAAATGGGTCCAGTCTCTGCATGTTGTCGAGTGCATCGACCTGGCTGGTGCTTTGATCGCCATCATCTGATAAAAGTCGCTCCAACATGAGCTTAGAGGCTTCCTGCTTCTTCATATCGTCGAGTGCATCCGCCTGGCTGGTACTTTGATCACCAGCAAATCTCTTGCTGATTGTCCGTGTCATGAAGGCACGATAGTGGTGGATAAGTCTGGTAGCACTCTTTTGTGCGTTGTCTGTTGCTTCCTTTCGCAGATTTGTGGCAAATTCCTTCAAAAGGCGATTGAAGTTCCGCTCGAACCGATCTTGCGCCATGGACTCAAAACCCTTCGCTATGAGACTTGATATCTCAGCTTTACTCAGAAATATTTCCACCGCTTCCTCAGCAGCTCCTCCAATGCTAGCAGGGTTGACAGATGACATCGAATGATCCGTGATTAGACTTTCAACAGAAACAATAGATGCTGTATCCCAAGTGGAAACAATCGGGAAGCTGATTCCCATCCCGTGTGCAATACTCTGCCAATCCCAACTCCTCTCATCCCTTTTATCCATGAGCCTCCACACCTCCTCTAGCACCTTTGCAGCCTTGTCTGCATCCGAATTCCCGAACTCTGTATAAACCTTCGCCTTTGCCAGAGCTACTCGAATCGGTTGTCTCATCTCAGCTTCAAACGCTCCACAGCCGATGACGATTGCCGGAGTCAATAGTAGTGTTTGATCTTTGGGTTCGAAATGAGACAATATCTGGACACCATCGCGAACTGCAGTCGTTATGCGCGGATTGGGCTTCCAATGCGTGTTCTGAGGGGGGTAAAGAGTGAGCCAAAGGTAAATCCACATTGTCTGTCTATACAATAATCCTTCGGTATTGCGAGGGTGTCCGAGTGACGAGGCGGGACTCCATTCTCGGATCCCGGCATCGATTACTGCTGCTCTGTAGAGCGCGTTGTAGTCGACGATGGGATCGATGCTCTGTTCGATATGTTGGCGAATTACATTGCGAATGTTAGTTATTTTGGGCGCATAGGCGAAAATATCGTGGATATTTCCGGGAACTACCGTTAGTGGTTGCGGGAGGTTCCAGTTATCGAAATCGTAGTGGGCGTCGTCTTGTGGAAGAATGAATAGTTCTCCTAGAAGATTCGTAGCAGAAGTAGATTGAATTGATCTGTTCGAGACCAGGCTGGCATAACCACTGTCCCTGGATGCCATTGTGGCAGCGTCCGGGAAGATCTTCTCATTTACCATCTGAGAATCGGACCTTGAAATTGATGTCTGTGTCTTGGTGTCCTCTGGCCCTAAGTGCTCATCCGGACTTTTGTCATTGTTCATGCTACGTGAATTGACTCCCTCTGTCTTGATATCCGCACTCGACTCAGGCCGAGGCCTAACTCTTCTTTGAAGATCAACTTCGGCAGCTTTTCGTTTCATGTTTATTGTGCTAAATGGCAACATTTAAAATCAGGGACCGATACGCATTGCAAGACAGAAGAAGTGGCGATTAACGTACATTGGAAATATATCAAGACGATACAATTGCATCCAAAACGAAATGTTCGGTGAGAAGAAAATCCAATACTGAATTTTTTTTTTCTACAGCCTCACCTCGTGCCTGCACAGCCACACTCATGCACTCGCAACAAGCCACAATTATAGTCATACAGGCAAGGCAGATTAACGGACTCTGAGAATTGTTCCCAGACAGGAGTAGGGCTACTAGTAAGGTTATAGATAGCAAACTACCCGCGGAAAATGTACTTAAACCCCTCAAGAAATGGAGGCTTGGTCGAAGATGAAGAGTAAAAGGAAGGTCAAAAGAAAATGAAAGTTTTAACATAGCAGAGCTTCCCGGCTAGAAAGCCTCGAGTGCCTTACCAGTGCTGAATGCACACCAAGAAACACCCACACCGCGTGGTATCGCCTGAGGTGAAACTTCATATCCTTAGTAGCTCACGGAACCGCAGCAGCCATTTCAATATGTTCCTCAATCGAAGCTTCCTGTGACACTTGTGCTCAGCTCTTTCTCGATATATCGCGTTCTCTTGAGATGGTGTAGTACGTCTCGGAGCTCCCACGTTTTGGTGTATGCTTGATGAATCCTATCCGCATTCTTAGAGTACCTAGTCAGGACAACTCTTCCTCGTTCAAGAGCTACTTCGATTTTTGGCAGGCTTGTGACGACTAGAGTGACTGGGTGAGCACCACAATTACTTGCGAAGGCAACCAGTACGGATCTAATTATGGGATGTCAGCCAAACAATCAAGAATTGGTGGTACACGGATAGAGCAAAACGAGCAACAATGAGAACAACTGTCTCTGGAGTGAATCCGCTGTGACAGGTTATTATAGCGGGGGTACCTCTCCGCGAAGTGGGCCAGGTCGCGATGTGGTTCTGGAGATCTTGCCAGAAAGTTGTGGAGACGCGAAGTCTTCGCAATTCTGCCGCCCTGCCAAAATAGGCATAGCTTTACGGCGCCTAGCTCACCGCCTTAGTGCATTGTAGCGTTTCCTCCCTTCTTCGTTCTTGATATTTTGTAGGTTTTAGACCACGTTATTCTTGATGTGAAGAAGTACATTTACTCATCACGGCAGCAGAATATCAAATACATTCTGGAGTACTCGGAGATAAAACTACGGGTGATTCATCATTTTGTTGCACATCACAATGCCTGCGCCATTCATAAGCAGAGACGCCATTCATGAACGTCGGCCACAACACCTCTCCATCTCACGAGCAGCCGCTTTTCTACCACGATTACTTGCGATGAGTACTTCAAACTGCCTGAGGATATGTTTGGCGATGCTCAATTGATTGAGATTGGCGTTATTGGTCTGTGTCTGAAAGGCAGTTCACTCTGCTCGCAGGCATTTCGGAGGAAGATGCATCGTTGGTGAGCAGCAAGTGCTGTGAGCCGGACTCCTGGAATGTTGAACACAAACTCGCGAGTCGATATCACGACATATGCTTGTTAGACCACTAGGGTACTAGCCAGACAATGGCAATCATACATCGCGTCGAAGTACTGTAGCATCTTGAGACGCTGACCAACACAGGAGACTTCGCAATCATTTGATTGATCATGGAAATGAGGGTCACGGCATCAAGTATTAGGCACGGTACACACTAAGCATTTGTAGAGGATCTGTGGGTTACAAGATTGTAAGTCTGCGAATTCCATGCGTGGTCAAGAACATAACCAAACCTATTGCCTATCCCATTATTTTTGTTCACCAATGAATCCCAAGACGCCCCTCAACGCCACCAATCAACCACCAAGATCCCAATCCACCCAATCCGCAAGTGCAACGACTTAATGAGACTTCTTGTTACATTCACAATCCTCATGCTTGCATTGCTTATGCTTGCATGCACCCTCATCATGCTTGCATGAGCACTCGCACTTCTTGCCACCGTGGTGCTTGCACTCATGAGTAGCATGGCTATGAGGTTGAGCCTTGACGAAGACCAAGAAGTTCTCTCCAGTCTCGCCAACGGCATGAACGAAGCACTCATCACCATATGGCCACTCGCCCTTGAAATCCTCCTTCTCGTCGTACTCAGCGAACGATTCCTTCTTGACTTCGTCATCTAGGAGGGCAGTGTGGGCGGCTTCGAATGCCTCCTTGCGAGTGAGGTAAGTGCCTTCTACTTCGGTGTTTTGAATGCCGCCGATACGATCGTTGTTGTAGTTGATGGTTGTCTGCAAGACTGATCCCCCAAAGTATTAGAACTTGCTCAACTCTGGCGGATGAGAAAGTAAGTGCTCACCATAATGCAAATGACCCTCGACTTCGCCAGTGGAGTTGCCCTTGAATTTCCCGACATTTGGCTTCGTGTCTAGACGGACCTCAAACTCTTGACCCGCTGGAGCCTTCGCAAAGGCAACAACTCCATCGGGGTGCTTCCACTCTTCAGGCTGTACCCGAAATCTCGGTGTTAGCATTTCTTTTTCTAGCATTTCAAAGAGGAGAATAGGGTCTTCCAGGGGGCTTGGGACATTTAGGACTCTCGAAACAGAGGGTGAAGAGGACTTGGGTCCGAGAAAGTGGGCTTACCTCGACTTCACTCTTCACCTCATACTTCTCGAAATCGTCTCGAAGGTAGCCTTCAGAAGCAAGAGCAGAGTAAGCAGCTTGTTTGGCGGCAGGGAGTTGGGTGAAGGTTCCGAGAATGTCGACGATGCGGGTTGCCCCAGATTTATCTTCGTGATACTATACTCAGAGTTAACATTTCTATTCCAAGCACATCAAAGGCAATAGTAGAGGGGAATGCTCCAGGAGTCTTGAGACATTTAGAACTTGCCTCTGTGATGGTCCGCTTGACGTGGTAGAGGAATTCTGGGATTTCGTTTGCTGCCATTGCGTTCTTGTTGTTGGTTGATATTGTGTTGAAGTTCTTGATTAATATAGAAGGGTGTACGAGTAATCAGAGTCAAAGTTGGCACGTTGTATTCTTGGTCGAATGGGAAGAAGGTTGTGGGAGAGGATCCTGCGTATATATATGCCATCTCATCCGTTTGTCATATGCTTGAATGTCGCACGTGATCACGTGGAGAGATTGTGGGGTGATCAGGAGATATTTGCGTGGGCTGACGACCCCTCCTTTGCTTCCAACGTCATTCTGCCGATTTCTATATGCGTTAAATGCAAGAAGCTATGACCTGATCATGAAAATTCACTGTTTTAAGCTAAAAATCGGATGCTTGATTCGTGGGTTGATCAGGTGTTGATCACCTCCCCCGCATATAAGCACATTACTTCTCGTCTCCACACCTTGAAACGCCAACACAATTGTCTGACAATTAAAACACTGATCAATCGCTTTCAAAGACTCTATAGCTTAGGCCCTTCGCGTCTGAATTAACATGTCTCCATTCTCCCAACTCAGAAGTCTTCCTGGTGTTGGCGGATACGGTGGCGGAATCGACCGCGACTTCTCGCCCATCTTGAATTATCTTGATGAATTCGACCGTCATTTCTCGAGTCGTCACCGCTTCATCAACTGCTTCATCCCGAGATTTGATCTAGAAGAAGATGCCCACAACTAGTAAGTACATCTCAGTTCATCTCTCAATCTCGTGCCTCTTGTGTTATGTTCCTCCGCCTCACGAAATCTCTCTCGTTCTCATTTACTTCTTCTTGATACTATTTCAGACATCAGCTAAGTCTCAACTCCAAAGCTACCTCTACGGTGACCTCCCCGGCGCAACAATAGAAACCATCTCCATCGAAGCACACAGCAACAACACCCTCGCTATCTCCGGCAAAACCACTCGATCTGGTCCACCTCTCCCACCACAAACAGACGCACCCGAAAGTACTGGCGAAACTTCAGACTTCGTCAAGGTCCAAGTTGAGGACCAAGGACATAAGAACGAAACTGGACCCGGCTCTGCTGCACCACCTGTCGCCCCAGAACATGCAGAAAAGACAGGCGTCAAACCATACTATCCTCCTCCCCCAACTCAAGGAGGCCATCCGCAACATGAACGCCACCGTACGTACTCGAATGAGCAATCAGCTCCATACAATCCGAGCGGACATCGCGTTCTGCTGTCTGAGCGACTGGTCGGTGATTTCCATCGTACTTTCGCGTTCCCATCTCCGGTAGTGGAGGAAGGAGTCAAGGCTAGTCTTGAGAATGGAGTGCTGAGCTTGGTTGTACCGAAGAAGGAAGGCGGCAGTGAGAAGGAGAGAGGTAGGAGGGTACCTATTGTGCATGGTAATTGGTGGAAGGGTGATGAGAGAGGAAGCGGATTTGGATTTGGTGGCGGTGCTGTCTAGATTGTAAGAAATGGTGGTGAAGCTGGCGGTGGATAATGGAAATAGTGAAAGTCCCTGGGGATATGGGACACTGAAAATGGCAAATAGGCGCTCGGTACAGGTATCACACGGTAATGAAATTGCGTTGTTTTTGCGTTATTCCTTTCCAGTGTGGGCTTTTCAATGTCCCAAGTCACGAGGGACTTTCATCTTGCAGGCCAAACCTGTTCCAAATAACGCCTCTAAGTATCGTTTTCCTACTCAAACAGCCCCTGCTCAATGTACCGGCCCACCCCGGATAACCAGCCTTCACAGCTGGAACCCTCTACCAACCAAACCACTTCCCCAGCTTCGGTGTCAAATTCTCCTCCCGCTCAACCTTCTTCCTAATCTCCAACGCCCTCGCCCTAACATCCCTAATAGCCTCGCTCTTCATCTCCTCTAACCTAACCTTCATATCATCCTTCTCAACCTTGATCGTCGTCTCCTTATCTTCCTCCGATCCATCCCCCTTCTTCTTCTCCTCAATCTTAATCTCCAAAGGAGGTTTGCCATCTCTCCATCGTTCAGCATCTTTTCTTCGACAGTTGCGACATTTTCCCTTTCCACGTGGAAATTTGGGGGCCGAGAGGAAGATGATTTCGATGCCGCATATGCAGGCGAAGGGTGCGGTTTGGAAACCGCACGGAAAGAGCTCGATGGGAGAGGTGTGGGTGCATGTGTACTATAAGTTTGCGGGTTAGTTTTGCGAGAGACGAGGGAGGAGAAAGGGAAGGTGACGGACAGAGGTTGTATAGAGTTTACACATTTTGACTTGCGCGTGAGGCTTGTTTTTTATGTTGTGTGAGTAGCTGGGAATTTGAGAAACCGAGATTGACGCGTTGAAGTGTTTGTTTTGTGGTGATTTTCTAAAGTCGGGTTGCTGGTTGGGAGATTGAGGCCGAGATGCGCTTGGGCTGACTACAAGACGCGACGATAGTTATGGCGTAGCGACTCTAGTGGATGCGGTCGGACAATAGTAAAGCCGTTGAGAATAGCATTCCAATGTCCTTGCAAAGCTGGGACATTGAGTTGTGCTTCAACTTTGGTGCGGTTTGCTTTAGCTGGTAAAAACCTCCTCCTATTGGCCCAGGACCAGCTAGGACATTATCAGGACAGTAAAGCTGGTGGGATGAAGAAGTGAAAACGATTCGTAAGTTTGGTAACTGTCGGGGTATCGGCCATAGACAATGAAGTATGTAGCATAGCACAATATGAAAAGAGAGAAATAGACATTGCAAAGATAAAAAGGAATGAATCAGAAACAGACGAGCGCATAAAAAGGGAGAACAAGCCGCACCAAAAACAAAGGATCCAGCCTGAAACATCCAGGGCACTTGACAAGAGTCTTACAGCTACAGGTAGAAGACCTCTCGGAGAGTATTACACAAACTAGATGAAATCCTCCTGCCATCGAAGCAAACTCACGTCACGTGCCACCCCAAACTTCCGAAGCAGGAGACCTGCTGGGTAATCCAACTTCACATGTGGTAATGCATACATAAGTAGCATCTTTCGGCAAATCTACCACGTTCCATCAGCTTTATCGCTCGGCGAGCTTTCCGAACCCCACTTCAAAGAGTATCCGACATTAACACCGATTTCGCTTAACCACCCCCCGCGCCAACTTTCTCTCCACCACACCCACTCCCACTATCATTTTTCATCTCTCCACTTCCCCTTTCCCAACCTCACTTCACTTTAGACTTTCTCCTCCCTATCCTCAAACCGTTCCTCAACCACACTCCCCTCACTCTTCTCCCCGCCCTCACCCGCCGCAATCCTCCTATCTTCCTCCTCATAAACCGCCGGCCTCTTCAACTGCGTCGCAACCTTATTCCTATGCACAAAAATCCCCGGTTTCGTCTCAAAGAAACGATCTATATCTTCTAGAGAACGGTTCGCTGTTTCGGGGTAGAAGAAATAGGTTATTGGGATGAAGGAGAAACAGATTACGGCCCAGATTATCCAGAAGCGCCAGGAGAGGTTGGCGATTCCGGAGGGGGTTACTTCTGCTACCATGTAGTTCATCTTTGGTGGTTTGTTAGCATCTCTAGTCATGTCTTTAAAATTTGGTAAGGGAATAGGATGGGGAAGGTGAGAAGGGAGAGAAAATGACGTACAATCCAATTAGTAGCCATCGCCAAACTGGCCCCCTTAGTCCTCATCTCCAATGCATTAATCTCTGTCGGATACAACCACGGCACACCCAAAACCCCCATCCCAAAACTCGCAAAAAAGACAAAGAAGAACGTCACTGCCACTGCACCATAGTTATATGAATTGCCTGGATCTTTTTCTGTGAGTGCGAGGACAATGGTGATGATTACCCAGCAGGTGCAACATGCGGCTGCGGAGGACATCATTACTTTCCGGCGGCCGTAGCGTTCGATGACGAAGTAGGCGAGGATGGAGAAGAGGAGGTAGTCGACTGAGCCGGCGGCGGCTAGGATACGTGCTCTGGTTGTTGTTAGTGGGTGATGTGATAGGGGAAAGTTAGGGACTTGCCGGAGAGTATCGATGTTGAGGGCGTGGATGAAGACATAAGTCATGTAATAACTGGTAACATTGATCCCGCTTATCTGATTCATAGCCTGCATCCAAGCCCCCAGAATCATCCTTCTCAGCACTCCTGAAGGCCCCTTTCCAGAAAGAAGTTGGAACCAGGTATAGGAATTCATGTGTTCGCGGTCGAGAACGTCTTTGATGATGTTGAATTGGGTTTTGACGGATGGGGAGGAGGTGGTTGCCCCGTGACCTTCGAGGGCGGCGAGAACTTCGTAGGCTTCTTCATATTTTCCTTTGCGGATAAGGAGACGGGGGCTGTCAGGGAGGAAGGGGCAGAGGACCCAAATTAGTCCTGTGAAGACTGTTGTCGTTAGTCTTAATCAATTACCTGAAAGCATGTGCGAACTTACAAATCTGAAAAGCCAACGGAAATCTCCAAGCAACACTCCCCTTAGCAAACGAAAACCCAAGTGTCAACCAATTACTAATACTAAACCCCGTAATACAATTCGCCATCTGAATGATAACCAACTTCCCCCTACTCCTCATTTTACTCGTCTCCGCCTGCCATACCCCTGCCGTCGCCGTATTCATTCCCGTTCCCAGTCCCGCCACCACTCTCCCAACCATCATTTGAGCAACACTGTAACTCGAAGCTTGGATGATGGCTCCAATGGCGATGATCGTACTACCGAGAAGAATTACGCGAGGACGTCCGAGGATGTCGCCTGTGATGATGGTTGAGAGGGCGCCGAAGAAGCAGCCGAGGTTGTAGACTGATGTGAGGGTTCCTTGGACGGAGGTGCTGGGAAAGGACATTGTGCGGAGGAAGTCATCACCAACGAGAACATTGCCGAAGACGCCCTGGGATGAGTTAGTAAGGAGAATGGAGGTGTGGGAAAGGGGATATACCTGATCGTAGCCGTAGAATACGAGAACAGTGGAGGCAGCGATGGAAATCCATATCGTCAACTTCTCGCCTGACCCTCCGAGATACTTCCGAGCCATTGAGGCACTTTATTGTCATGTAATATGACGGAGAATATCTGAAGAAACTCTAGAAATGAAACTCTTCTGTCTCTATCGATGTCTGTCGAGCATATGAATGTCTACGCAGAGAAGGATAATCTACCCCATGGGGAAGCGGGTGCTTTATCTTTCTCGGGTCTTTGTCACCCTGAATATCTGGGGTAACAGCGGGGTTCATTCCGTCGATGAGGGGATTGATATAAGGCGGGATTAACTCTTGACTAGGGACTAATTCCCGTCATCAAGCCACCCCCAAGCCATGACAAGGCACAAACGTCGGGCTTTGAACTCCAGCGAGTCATGATGCTAACTGCGACTGGGTAAAATGCATGCTGATCTATGCAGGAGGAAGTGATGAAGTTGTTGAGAAATCATGACGAGGGTTTGGGAGGAAGGTAAGCCGACTGGGCTTCCCCGCATATCAATTTTTGTTGCCGGTCACGGACCTCCAAATGACAACTTGACAGAGGATGAGCGTAGCCGCTGCTGCAGTAGCAATTTAGAGCACCGAAATAGGTGAAAAGGGGCATATTTGGAGCAGGCTGGGGAATTCCCAAACAGGTTTCCCGGCTTCGGTCGACCTTCCTGGCTTTCAACGTGGCTTCGGAGGCTCACGGCCAGAAGCCGCTGAGTCAAGTCTTCTGAGTCCTATACCAACTCCCTGACTTCTTTTCCTCCAACTGACATGTTGGGAACCTTGCATCGTAATAGTTTGCTCCTTTCGTCCTTGAAATCGCAGCAAGTTGTTGCCTGTGACCCGCGGTGAGGTTTGAAGGTCAGCCTTAACCAGCTTGACAGTAGCGCCATGAGATTACCAAGAGCGTTCGCACCACAGTCAGCTCGGCATATTTCATCGTGCTCTCTACCATACGCTCAACCTCCTTGAGGCGCATCGCAGCTTCATGTCGTTAATGTTGTAGTTGAGATGTCACGATGGAACACGGAAGGATTTGCTCTTCTCGTCCAAGCTTCCTTGAATGAGCAATTTCCGAGAGCCGATGAAACTCGCACCCCACCTTCCTCAACTGCTAACTGCACATACTAGACACATATCGCCGCAGACAGACAGCTTCTGCGTGGCATGTATATATGTGAGAGAAGAATTCCTCGACAAGGTGGGTAAGCACAGGTAGCTATTATTCCTTCTTCTTCTTCTTCTTCTTCTTCTTCTTCTTCTCTCTTTTCCATCTACCGTTGCACTCAATTGAACCCGCCTCCTTTCCACGACCATCAACCCTCGACCACGCAGACGTCAAGATGGCCATGAATGTAGCAGGAAAGACAGCAATCGTCACAGGCTCCGGCTCAGGAATCAATCTCTCCTTCGCCACCCTCCTCCTCGAGAGAGGCTGCAACGTCGTCTTCGCAGACCTTGCCCTCCGCCCTGAAGCTCAAACCGTCCTCGCATCCTACCCCCTCACCTCCACCGGCGCAAAAGCAGTCTTCCAAAAGACAGATGTGACGGATTGGGCACAACTAGACAAGATGTTCGCTGTAGCGATTGAGCATTTCGGCGGCGCAGATATTGTGTGCCCCGGCGCCGGTATTTACGAGCCCGTCAGTATCCCTTCCAATCCCAACAATTCTGCGACTGACAACGAACCAGCCATTCTCAAACTTCTGGCAAGCTCCCGGTATTCCGCCATCGAAAGACTCCCTATCCGAATCCCGCTACGCCCTCCTAGACATCAATATCACACACCCTATCCGCGTTACCCAAATGGCGATATCCCATTTTCTCTCCCAAAAGAAACCCGGCGTTATACTCCACATCTCGTCCGTAGCAGGACAAGTACCTTTCTTCCCTACACCAATGTACGTCGCTACAAAACACGCTACAAACGGGTTCGTCCGTTCTTTGGCACGACTCGAATTTCCTCCTTCCGATTCAAATCTCCCCAAAATAAGAGTCAATGCTGTAGCGCCGGCACGGATACTAACGCCGCTTTGGACGGAGAATCCGGAGAAGATGAAGATGGTGGGGGATCAGCCTGGATGGGTGACGCCAGAGGAGGTTGCGAGGGTTATGTTAGAGTTGGTAGAGAAGGAAGAGAATGTGGGAGGGACGATACTTGAGGTTGGTAGTAGTGTAAGGAGGGTTGAGACTTTTATGGATGGGGGGCCGAAAACGGGGGGTAATCATGTGGAGAGTGGGCCGGGCTTTGATGATGATATGTGGGAGAGTTTGAAGAGGCAATTTGAAGGAAAGTAGGTCGATAGCGGTAGTTGCATATTTCATTTTTGGAGTTGAATTTTGTTCTACCCTTTCCCTTCTTTGCTTGTCTACGCGATGGTAAATCTGTCCTTGCTTTGAAGAAGTCTGCGAGCGCTCAGAGATCCGAGTAGAGGATGGTCCTTACCTTGAGGTGTTAATTGTGAGGATGGCGCGGAACAATAGGATGAATTCATCGTATGACTAATCCAGGGACTCAAATAACACGTTTGGGGCTCGTAGCTGAGCTTCTCTTTCCACATAGCTCCATATTCCCTACCTCGTCTCAACCTTTTTCTTTACCCAATCAACCTGCCACCGTTCCTCTTAACAACTCGAGCTCTAAAATGCGAAGATTTTGGATTTTAAACAAAAGAGACATCGACTTCAAGCCCCATCCCTCGGAGCTAACGCTTCTCAAATCCAATCAAATTTAAACAGCCACTTTTTCTTACTCCCATCCGTCCTCGGTAATCCGAGTCTCTCAATTAAGTTTGTGACTGATCCTCATGAACAAGTAACTTAGAAGTGGTAGAGGCAGTCTAATAACCTCTTCGAAGGGCTCCCATTCGGAAGTGTTAGGATTTTCATGAATAATTGTGGAATCCGGTTGAAGGTGAGTCCACCACGCGCTCAAGCGAGTTCGCTTACAGGAGTCTGCGCAGACGTCAAAATGGAGCGTTCAAAAAAGAAAAAGAGCAAAAATGATCGCTTAGGCCTGATGGGAACTCCCGTTCCTACTGTCATCAGGGCTTTAACAAATGAAACTACTTAGACCTATGGTACGTGGTAGAAAGCGATAGATCTTAGACAAGCTGAAAGCAAGTGCAAGGACTTCAAGAGTATCCCAAGATATGCCCTCCGAAGAGGTTATGGAGCTCCCATCTACCACAAGTCTGCAGCCCGTTAATGATCTTGGTGAGCCGAGACCGTGGGCTTTTGACAATTTTTGTAGAAAAAAATTATTAATTAAATCTATACAGTTTGTTCTACCTGTCGCCTAAAATTTAGCCTCCTCGCCTCAACTCCGATAACCACCTCCGGCTCCACTCAACATCAAGGTTAGCCAATTCCAATTCTAACTTGGATCAAACTCGGGTCTTGAATTGGCAATTCTAATTCCAATTCTGCGAAAGTAGCCTTAAACCTGGCAATTCCGAGTCTTGAATTGGCATTATTACTCGATTAGGGAGTTGATTCACGATTCAATTCATCGGAAAGCTAGCCAACTCCAATTCCAATTATTTGCAAAGGGTCTCGAACTTGAGTTGGAAATGGAATTGGCTAATCCTACTCGACATCAAAGATCCCAGCCTCATATTCCAGTACTTTTGGGAGATTTCACAGCTTTTAAAGGGGGTAAAGCCTGCTGCATCTCATTGCATTTGCTTGACATGCCGAGGCAGTTGCGCATGCCATCTTTAGCAATGAAAGTAGCTAATCACCTCCAAGGACCATCTTATCCTCCATATCTCCAGCAAGCTCAGCATCATCTTGCTCGTCTTCGTATGTCATGTGTGCCTCCCCATCGCTCTCGCCCTCCTCATCCTCCTCCACTTCCATATCCTCATCTTCACCATTTTCATCACCGGATCCTCTCAGACTGCTGAGATCCCACTCGTAGGGATCCTCTTGGTAGTGTTCATCATCGGCGTCGGGAGGGTATGCCTGCATGAAATTAGTAATCTGTTGAATAATCACTAAAAGATTTGAGGTTAAACTCACGGTGATATCGAGTCCTGGTGCCAACGCGGCGCGCTTCTCCCAATACTTCTCGACCTCAGGATCGAACATCTATCACTGTCAGTTTCGAAAAGACAAAACTCCGATCATCGGGCTTACAGTCCACAACAAGGAAGTCAGCATTGATCGGACACCTCGCTGCTCATTGCTAGGGCCAAATATTGCGGTGCAATCTTTAAGGGTGACTCTCTTGTAATTCTTGAGAACAGTCTTGTAGAACATTCCCTCGGTCTGTTGTCGATCCAGAATCTTGCCAGGATTGATATTGTTCAAGTTGTTGCGGAAACCTTTGTACTTGAGGACCTTCTCAAGCCAGAAGAAGTCTTTACCTTTACCTTTGTAGTAAGGCATCTTGACACCAGCGAGGTTGGCTGATTCGAGGCGTTTAAGAGAAGATTCGTAAAGCGCGAAGGAAGTATCATTGAAATTAAGGTTGACATCATTGCTGCTGTTGGAAGTCATGATGGTTGAGTTGATATAGTTTGGTGTTGAAAGTCTTTTTTGTTGTTGAGGTTGAGGTTGTTGTGGAAGATCGAACGTCGGAAAAAGTTCTGTTTTGTAGCGGAGAAGCAAAGGTGAATGCCTTCACGAGGCTGTACCAGAACCAGGCATGCCGAACTCGGATCCCCAGGTCACGTTTCAAGAGCCATATGCCAAGGTCTTCAGGCATCCTTCGTTGCTACGTGAGCAAATACCAATATTAGACGAAAGTATTTCAGCTGTTAGGCGAGCAGCGGCTTTACCCACCACAGCACCAACTTTGATAACGACTCCCTCTCGAGAGCGGGAGAGTTTACCGAACTCAATTTTTGGTACTAGCGGTGCCTTCAGCAATGTCTCCTCGGATGCCAGGAATGAACAGACTTCAAACCAGACTAGAACCTATCCCACAAGACAACCCTTCGCACCTGCGGCCAACACCAGAGCTGAACCATCTAGCAGTCCTCTAGACATGAGAGATCTACAAGCTACATTCTCCGAAGTCTTCTCAGTAGAAACACCGTTTCAGACGTCCCAAAGAACATCGGCTAGAGTCGTCGCCCCTTCACCTTTCGGCCCCACCACGCACTGCTAGATCGAACGCAAATTCAGATGCAAATCCCGAACGCTCGACGCTAAGCCTTCACTACCAGCACATAGGGCTACTAGGAGAAACATTCGTAAGTGGTTGTCCTATTCCCCGCCCCCTCAAACTCACCTGTCACAGATCAACGATTGGCTCTCTCGAGAACTACCTAACGATTGGAATCCACTTCTTCACTGGACAAGCCGAAATCGAAATGTCGTGTACCCGGGCACACCTTTCAGAAGCAGTGAGAGAGATTATACTGATTTTACATACACGGATACGCGTGGAGACTTGAGCCGTCTCCTATCAAGATATGGTTCTATCCAGGACGTGAGACACTGGTTGACCAACCCGCCTACTTACCACTTAGAAGTGAAGTCCACAACAGCAACTTGCAATGAGCCTTTCTTTATGGGCAATAACCAGATAGAAAAGGTAGCAGATTCCCTGACGCAGTTTTATCGATTTGATAAGGAGAGCAAAAACTGATTTGAAGCAGGCACGTGATTTCAGTTTCTCTTTCGAAGAGAACATGGTTCCGGAGAATGTTTACGTAGTGATAAGACTTTGTAATCTCGAGAGACAGACTGCTCCAGGGTTTGCAGTATGCGTAGATCCATGGGGGATGTATTTGAGGCTGCAGTTGAATCTCGTTGCTCGAAGCGACTATGCTGTAACTTTACAGATCTAGCGGATATGGCTTTTTAGGTGGCACTTGACTTGTTTGAAAGAAAGAATTTTCATCGTAGGATCTCAGCCTAAGTATTTTATCTGGTATCAGAAATTAGACTCGAAATTTGCTTTCAAATTGCATGCCAGTGTGAATAATAATATAGCAATATATCATATTCATTATGATAGATGAATATGATAGATGAATATGATAGATGAATATGATAGATGAATATGATAGATGAATATGATAGATGAATATGATATAAATCAAGCTTATATTGCCAATATAAATTCCCCTTCATTATATTTCTTATATTTCTATATTACTTAAGTAATAGAAAAGAGAGGGAAGGAGGAGAAGGCAAGGAAAGAAGAAACAACACCACTTATTTAAAATCACTTGTCTTGACATTTCCCATTTTGAATTCTTACTTTTGACTTTTTAAAGTTCGATATTTACTTAAATAACTTAATATCGCGATGAAATTTCGACACTCCATATTACCCAATATATATTTCTTCATATTGTTACCCACACTGTCGCATGCAAAGTATTAGGAAAGTAAAGGAATCGTGATCTTGACCGAGATGTGAGAAGGGGCATCCGAATCTTCCTTCATGCTTTGTGGTGTCAGCTGCTGCTAGATCCGGGTAGACATGGCAAGAATCATGGGATTGAGTGTTTTCGGGGTGCTAGAGGTGTCGTGGGAGCCTACGGAGTAAGTGGAGGAGAGGCAGGGATTGTTTGCTTGTCAATAGGCGATGAAGATGATAGATGGATATGTAGATGCGTTTGGCAATTAAGGAGTCTGTTGGTAGGCTGTGAGGAAAGACTTATGGATGTAAGAAGGAATGATGACTTACTGCATGCTCGCGGTCGAGACAACTGTGAAAACGGCAGGCGCTGAGGATATTGGTGAGGAGCTTGTGAGAAACATTGTATCTTGTCTATTTATTTGACCTCCGTCCTCTGAGTTGCTGTTTGATGTCTGTCTTGGCGTGCTTTCGGAAGCTGGAGTTTCAATGTCCATGATCGATTTTGAATCTTCAAGTCACGGAAAAGACGGGATCCTTTGGGTGATGTATATACTTTCTGTCCGAGTCTGGTTCTGAAATTGAGGCCGCTGGGCTGAATGTCTGATTTGTCTTGGGAAATCTTTCGTGTATCTTGGCTTGCTAGTCGAGTCTGACAAAGGGGTCGCCGCACTTCGCCATCCAAGTTCGGTTCTGAGGAATGGTATTCCTTGACACAAGCCTTGCCAAGAAGCTTACTCTCAAGTAGTATGCCTCTAATATTGCTCATAGAGATACTCAGGTATGGTGACACCAAAAACGCGGTCCAAAATTGTCAATGGATTGAGCCGTCGCTTTGAGGAACAGCTACCGGTATAGTATGTGAGCTCTTTAAAAGCAAAATAGGGAGGACAGATTTGGAGTGCTACCCACTGTCCCAGAACGCTTCATTCGGGGCGCGCAGAGGTTCGACTCGACCCAGGGTGAATGTCCCATCTCACACCAACTCAAAGACCTTCAAATCAACCCCCCTTTCTTTGAGCATCTCAGGTGTAATCCTCGGATCAATATCACATCGCCCCTCTCCCGTATCCCGATTCTTAAATATAATGAAGTATTGAGCGTCTTGATGCTCTATCATGTACCACTCAGGCGGTAACGGTACCCCAGCCAACCTCGGATCTTCAGGCAAGAACTCCTTCGTCTCTCGATTTATGAACGACCACCCATATGATCCTGTCACCTCACTATTATACCATATTGGCTCAACTGAAGCAGGCAAGGGACCAAGTAGACCTTCACCGTTTGAAAATCCTTGACAAAATGCTTCACCAACAACTTTGTACTTATTATCCTCGACAAGACGCAGGATCATAGCTGAGTGGCAACCAAGAAGGACTGCGATGATGTCTCCTGGTTGTGCTTCTGCTGGACCGAGACCGAGATGTCCTTCGGTGCTCTTGAAGAGAGATCGATGAAGGCCGTATTTGAGGACGAAGTTAAATGTTTTCAGCTCATCAGATGACAATCCATCCAGATTCAATTCGTCGAGGCTTCCCGTAAACCTCTGTTCTTCGTTTTCGCCATTCAACAGCGCGAGGTTTAAAGGAACACTCATATTGAAGGTATCCGCTTGTGGATGTTCAACTATGGAAGGCGCGTTGTGCTTCCCCGCTAACAACTCACATCCAAGGCTATCTGGCAATTTCAAACTTGATATTTCTTTAGTCTCAAGTGCTGCTCCGCCCACGCTCATTAGTGCCCCTTCCAAGAGATTAGTTGCATCGGCGGAATGACGCAAAGTTCTCGTCGAAGCATATTCGTGATCCAGAACATGGCATAAAGCACGCTCGGTTTCTTCAAGTGTTGGGCAATTATTATCAGGTGGATAGTAGTCCTCTGCGAAATTGCCCACCATAAGGACAACACACAAGTCTCGGACGGGCTTACTTCCTCGAATGAAAGGCCCAGTGATACCAGACCGAGAGAGGACCTTGCATAGCTCCCTCGCTGTCGTCTCTAATTGATGCATTTCTGCATCAGGAAAATCAAACTTCTCAACGACTCCTATCTCTCCTACAATGATCCCAGTAAGAGGCAAAACCTTCCCAGCATCATGAGGTATCACTGCCACTGATCGTCCGCCTGCGAGGCATAATGGAAGATACCAGGTAGTTCTTCTGACACTCCAATCCGGGACCCAGGATGGGCCCTTTTGACGCTCTGCGCGCATCTCAACAGTAGGCAAAAGTGACAGCGAGCGCGCCTTTCGACTCCAGAACAGCATTGCCTCTTGGTAGACTTCGAATACATCTTTAGTATAACTCAATTCTAGCTTACTCACATCCCACCACGGATGTACTAGAGATAATAAAGCGAAGACTCTATCCCGGGGATCCGAACATTCGCAATGCCGCGTTTGGTTGATGAGAGCATTGAAAGGTTGAGCACGGTTTCCACTACATATTGCATACACCTTGTGGAGATTGCTTCTAAACACCTTGTCGTCCTCGTACGATGTATGCGGTGGTAAAGGTTTCCGTATCAGACAGAGCATCGCAGACCGAATTGCATCCCAAGCTAGACTTCTATTTCCACAAACCACAACTGGATCATGGGATGAAAGAAGAACTTCTTGCCAGATCCAAAGCCGTTCAAACCAGTTCCGTCCAAGGAAGTTCGAAAGTGCTAGGTATTCGTGGGTGTCGAAGGGAGCGGGAACATTTCCATCAGCCCAGTGCTGTTCCATAGAATTTCAGAGTCAGATAATTAATTTCAGACATTTGAAGTATTCACAGTAGCAGTGACACATTCGAGGTTAGTGTTTATATAATACAAGGCTTTATCGACAGCACATAGGAGGAAATTTTGCTCCGAGAAAGCGAAACTTACAGTAGAATCTGTTTTAGAGTGCATGGCATAGATTGACCAATTAACTTCGACATGTGATGCCACTTCTTCTATGCAGTCGATTGCAATATCACTGTCCTCTGATTCTGGGCCAAGCCAAACGATCACTCTTCCAGCATTAGAGTAGATATCTGCCATTCTTTTCACTTGTCGACTTCGTTCATCCAGATCTTGCTGATTGACACAAATGGCATCAATCCATAAGACTCGAGAAGCATTTTCAAAGCGGAGGTAAGATAGCGCCTCGCCGAGGTTCCGTGTCACGGCGAGTGTGAATTCGTCTGATTCTCCAACAAAGATAACCATAGGGTTTTCCTCCGAGCCCCAGCAGTACGAAAGTGCCTCAAAGTCTGGGACATTGTCGCTTGTGAATGGGACGGCTTCGAGTACAACATGAACAGGTTCAGAAGAATCACCAGGAAGTAGGTGTAGGAGTCTGATCTCGTGTAATTCCTCGTTCAGTGGGGGGTATTGGTACTCGGTGGTCCCGTGCGTACTGGCTGTTTCCCGATGAACATATATTTCGGCCCTCCTCTTGAAAGATGTCTGAAAGGGACGGAATAGCTTGCTCGCATGGAAGACAGGTCTCTTAGAGCCTCGTCTTAGCCGTTTCGTGACCATAACTTAGATATAGATTTCGGGTTTGGCGGCTGGGGTACAGGTGGGACTAAGCTTCATATCCGTGAGGGTTTCGACGGCGAGACTCGCTCTTATACCCGAAATCGATCATTGTGTCACGGCAGACGCCTCATGGGTTGGTTCGCCTTGCTGATAGGCGGCTGAGCGAAATGCATCTCGCCAGGCTCGGTGAACGGTGAGAAGAACGAGTTAATAAAGCTACATGGCTAAACGAATATGTGTCGCGCATTTATTCGACTGAAATAATTGTAGAAGTTCGAGCCACGAAGAAGAAGAATTCCTCGGAAATAAAATGTAGTGAGGGAGGAGGTCACTCTCGACTCGGCGACTCACCAACCTCCTCCAGCGCTAGCCACCACCCCGGACAATCCTCGGTCAAGTCCCTGAGACATGTTCCAAACTCGGCTTCGTATATAAATATATTATACATATTTTAAATAAAACAATACACTCCCGGTAAGAAGACATAGCTCATAACCTATGGAAAGAAAGGATATAAACGTAAAAAGAGAACGATATTACCAGGTGGCCGAACCTTTTGCTACTTGAAATGTTGATTTTGATTTGGGTGTTTAGAATCGCGGAATCGTTGGAGTCTCTTTTGATGGAAAAGATTTCTCTTATTTTGCTCAATTTTTGTGTTCACAGGTGGTAGTGAGGAAGAAGCCTTTAGAGATGAGACATCTCGAACGAAACATCCTCGCCTCAGCTCCAGACCAGACGAAAGCACCTTCTTTCAGAAGGGCGGCCACAATCTAAAGAACCTATTATCGGAGTTTCACCAAGTCACGAAATCATCAGAAGTAAACAAGAGTATTCATAATCCATCGTGGATAAATTGAAGTATTACTATAATAGTATAATAAAACAATCCCCTCAGCCCCCAGGGCGACAAACCCATAACCGTACGCCGAAAATCTTCGCCAAGCAATCGTGATTTTAACATACACATCATATCTCATAACATCATTTGTGTGATTGCTCATCAATCCCAATGCCCCAGCCAAGATAGGAAAAGAATAAAAAGAAAATAGAACGCCAAAAAGCAGATGTTCAATTCATGTACATGAATTGCAACGCGAGATATGTACTTAACACAAGAATAATCAAAAATATGAATAAGAAAAGAAATGATCATAGACACCTTACTACCATACCCTATGCAAAAGTCGATTTTGAATATATAGGAAAATGAATACATGAGTTCCATTGATCATCGCAATGATCTAAGAGAATAGAATTGAAATATACAGTTATTCAAGACCAGCCAGAAACCTGATCATCGAAATTTTGAGGAAAGACAGAAGGATTATTGTAGAACACCAAATGGTCATTCTGGAAAGAATCCTGAGAGAAAGGAGGAAATAGGTTCTGAGTAGGACCAGTATACATGGGTTGATCCATGCACTGTGTCTGCGCAGCACCAGACAAGTCGAGCGGAATCTGCATGCCGAACATGTCGTTGTTGTTGACGGCGTTGGGGTAGAGGCTGAGGATGGGTGAGTTGTCGGCAATGAAGGTGTTGTCGAAGTTGAGATTGCTATTCATGCTCGAGATGGTTTGTTGCGAGTAGATTTGGTCGTCCTCGATTTCTTCGTCGGATGCGTCGGCAGCTTCTTGTTGTGCGTCGCTGAGAGGGAATTCGGCGGCTTGTTCCTCCACTTCCTTCATCCAGCACTTTAACTCCGACATTGGTGGCCAGTCTCCACCGCCCTTTCCTCCGCGCTTCTCAGCATCGTCGCCCTTGTTGTTCTTTGCTCGTCCCTTTGCCTTAGGCTTGAAGTGGGCGCGTCGAAGATGTGCGGCAGCGTTGTAGTATGCGCCGTACTTCTTTCGTTGTTGAGCACAAGCCTTGCACCTCGAGAGTGCAAGGACAGGCTTGGGATGATTTCCACCATCCATTGGCTCGACGCAAACCCACTTCTTCACCATCAACTTGTGTTCTCGATCTTGATGTCTTCGAAGCTCGTGCTCGCCGCGAAAGCCTTCTTGATGACTATCACATTGCTTACAGAATACTCGATCGTGCTTTGGTCGTTGATAAGTAGGTTTCGAGATAGCAACTTTGTCTTGTGACCCGTCTTTTGACTCAAGCCGTGTCATCGATTGTGAAGAGTTCTCTCGAGACATTGTAGAGTTTTCGCTGCCACCTTTGGGCATGAGCGGTCGTGCAGCCGCCAGACTGATCTGGTCCTGCAGACGCTTGACGTTTCGAGACGACGACGATGACGAAGAAGTACTTTCATTCGACTGAGATTTCTCCATCTTCTCACCATAAGAGGTAGAAGATGACATTTGCAAAGAATGTGAAAATTGTGACTCGTGACTTGCACCACCAGCACCAACAAGAAGCTGAGACTGCTCCTCAGATGAGGAACGACGACTATGATGAGAGGATGGAAAATGAGCAACTTGATCATACATGGCTTGATCGTCATGAACATCAGAGGAATAGGATGCGTTCGAATTGAACTTCATCATCTGAATACTTTCGAGCAGAGGCTCGGACACAGTGCACAGGCTATTCTGCCGACTCATGCTGCTTGTAAGTGTTGTCGCTGTCGTGAGTGAGTCGGATGTTGGCGTCGAAGGTATCGGTAGGTTGTAGGAGCTGGACGAAAGTCGATGGTTGTTGAGATTCGTATTCGAGGAATCCGACATTGATGGCGATATCGAGACGATCGGGGTGCCCATTGTGCGATAGATGTAGTCGCTTGGATCTTCTCCTAAATGGTCCAGCTCCGGGACTTGGTCCAACTCAGGCTTTCGCTGTTGTTGGGTTGATTGATGCGAGAAGGTATAGGAGGATAGAGGAGGATCTTGAGCCCATGCCATCATGGCAGGATTCTCACGACGAGACTCGGTATTGAGAGTTGGTGGAATTGCTCCATTCTGAGTGAAAGGAACATTGCCGCTCCGTTGTGAGGACGTTCCTCTCGAATTCGAGCGTGCCA
Organism: Acephala macrosclerotiorum; assembly: GCA_014904845.1. NCBI lineage: Eukaryota > Fungi > Ascomycota > Leotiomycetes > Helotiales > Mollisiaceae > Acephala > Acephala macrosclerotiorum. The sequence goes on from MU119453.1 coordinate 70,815, forward strand.
TTGAAGGAGCCGACCGTTGGGAAAGCGTTCTTCGTTGAGGCACGGATTCTATCCGATCCTATCTAGTATTAGAAACAATCTGCGAGACCAAGAGGGTTGTCCTACGGAGGAGGGATGTCTGGACATAGAAGGAACTCCATTGCTGGACATGCTTCGAGGAACATTGCTTCGACGTAGCTGATGCTGCTTGTGTATAGGTGATCGATGGTTGGTGATGTGGTATGATGGTGTGGACGAGGTACTCGAGGGAAGAAGTGAAGCAATTTCGGCTTGAAGTTCAGCTTGTGCGGCTTGGAACTCTGCTTGCTTGGCCAACAGAGCTTGGAGTCGATTGTTATCCGTATCTATTCTAAGATCCGAAGACATCTTGTGTTGCCGTACTGTTGACAGTTACGGTCGAAAAGAGGGTCGATAGCTTCGATGTTTCGAGTAGCTGTAACGTCTGCAGCCTTACCTCGTCAGCGAAGGTTCCCTCTATGCCAGACCGCCGAGTAATGGGAGGCAACAAGACCTACGACTTACAGGCTGATCAACGGTATTGCACGAACGATGACAGTGAAGCAGTTCGTGCTGATGTTTGAAGGCAGAGAGTGATGAGCGGTGATGTTGGCGGTACATGAAAGTAAGGCGAAGGATGAGATGGATGGATGGATGGAGGAGAGACAAACTATGTATTCCTCACGACGCGGCAGACAACCATATGGGGCTCTGCGTGATACCGTGCCAATCCCAGGATGATGACTTGGGCTGGATATTAGAAAGTGGTAGCAGAGGTAAAAGTGGTTGGAGGATGACGAGAGTGGAAGTCGCACTGGCTTCTAGACGTGATTGATGCTGGGTGATACTGAATGATGCTGGTCTGGCGGGTTGCATTTCTTGCGATGCCCGGAACTTTCCAGGCGTCTTAGTGGACGTCCGGGGGGGGGGAGCGACATGCCTGCGAAATGCCCTCCGGCGGCCTTCAGTGGCCGGATACCCTTGAATTCCTGACAGAACAGGCCTAAAGCCAATTCTAGTGGTTGATGACAGCACATCGTCACCTCCCTCAAGCCTATCGTGGGTGCAGCCGAGCGCATGAACGCAGCGATTTCCCAATCCTCACACCGATCGGGCGCAAGGTGCATGCGTGATGCTGGCACAAAAGAAACTTTAGTGCACCAGTGCAGGACAGCACGCTGCTCACTCAATGCCCTGTTCCATGCATTGGAAAGTGAAGCAACGAATCATCGCTGCATCTCGTTCCTGGTCTGCCCCGCGGTTCGCTCCGACTGGGACCAGCGAGAAAAAAAGTGAGGCAAACAACGCTTGTCCGCCTCACTCAAATCTGTACCTCTCATTCGACCATCTCAGCACCCCGTCCCAAATCGAAGGATTCGGATTCGTAATTAAGGTTCCACCGAGACGCACACGTTGTCGCCGATGGTTCGCAAATATGCGCAGCATCCGTTCCCCAGCCTGATCACGTCGACAGCACACTTCTTGCCAGTGGCCCATCTCACTTTGGCCTCCTAACGGCTTTTCAGGACAACCAGTCACGACTTGATGTCCTACACCGACATCTTGACATCTCGTGCTCCCAGCCCAGACGCTTCCTTAGGCTGACCGGGGCGTATCTGAACTGCATATCATCAGTAGATTATTTTGAGGCATTTCCAGTAAGACGGCATCGTACCTTTCTTCGACCTGGAGAGGGTGTCACACGGGTGAATCTGAGGAGTCCAGATTCCTTTGGCTTCAATGCCGAGATGCCCGATACTCTTTTGCTGGCAGATCGTTTGTCTGATTTACGTTTCCCCGTGCATCTGAGATAAGCTGCTCATTGACATTTGTTTCAGAGCACGTGCAAGGCATGATATATCGGAAAAGACAAGCATTGGGCCTGTATCAGCGTATGGGCACTTTAGTCGATCCGCAAGATCAGTTTTTGAGCGAGCCAGATATCTAAACTTCAATATACGGCCGCTTTATGGTATCACATGACCCTACCATATTCTCTTGATAGGTACAATAGCCATTACGTCGAAGCTGGTAGCACAAATTGAGAGCGACTCGTTTTAAACATCGCAAGTGTTGTCTGCGAACAACTTCTTTCTCGGAATAACGGCTACAAACCTGCATTTGAGATAAAAAAGTTCAAGCAGTTGAAAGGCCCTACTAAGCTACTATACCAGTGGCATGTGTTCGCAACGGCAGCTCAATCGCCCACAGGGCCTCTGAACTCCTTGCGGGAGCGCCGGCAGCGCAAGGAGATCATCATCTATGAAGAAATCATCCAAAAGATGGAGGGGACGATGACTCGCAACCCAAGATAACGGGCAAGGTGTTGCGATGCGCGATGCAGGGTTACTGTGAAAACAAGATACGAGAGTTGCTATACTATTCTCCACATCCTAACGAGCCATCACCTATCATCACCGCACGTTAGAATTCAAGCGCTGAGGAAACGTGTGTTGTCAAAGGCACCTTTGCATAGCAGATCGACATCTGCGGAGGCACAGTGAATTTTTTTTTAAGCACAATCAGCAGGATTGGGAGTACGAGGCCTCTCCAAATCATAACTATTCTATCATCAGTGGCGAAGGGGTGACATTCAGGTCCTCGCCTATATCATAAGTTTAAAGATATTCTGAATCCCTTGGGAGTTTTCATTTGGGAGTATGCCTCAAATGATCGGGTATCTCTACGTTAAAGACATTGCTGGATGGTTTGCAAGTTTTCGCGGCCTTACCAACAACTTCAAAGCTTGAAAAAGAGGGAAAATGAAGCCTTGCTTATGTTCGCACCGTCAGGCATCAACATATACCATCACCAAAATTTCATTCCCGTCTCATCTCACCAACTGCGCACTTGCCGGGGAGTCATTTGGACAGCACCCAACATCACATGACCCTTCGATGCCACGTCTTCTCGCATACAAGCTATCTAATATATGCATCGCTTTTCGCGCCTCGGAGGACAAAAGAATGCAAGCTTCCAGTCCTTGACCGCACAAAATTACTCTTCGTTCTCTTCGTTGATGCCCAACTTCAACTTCAACCTCAGGCCATCCCCTCGCATGTTAGAGAAGACTTTCTGGATTTTCTTCAGTTGCTGCGAACTTCGGGGAACTCTCAGGGTATTGCCAACACTTCATTGCAGAGGGAAACTATTTTCAGAGCACTGAATCAGATGCTGGATGAAACGATGGGTACAGGCTATCTTGTGCAGACGACTCAACTCCCGAGGCCTGCTCTTCCAGTCACATCACATGACATCGCTTGACTTGACGACGAGATAATGCTTTATAATTGTAGGGGGCGCAAGGCCCTTCCTAGCCCGAAATACCCTGGGGCAACTAGCTCCGTTTAAGCAATCTATTTGGTCTATTCACCTCGTGCGCGCAAATGCTCCTCTAATTCTTTTAATACTATGTGTGCGTATCGCTAGCCGTATAAAGCGTAGCGCACTCGCTTAAGTCAAGTTATGTGATCTTACAGCCAACACTCAAAAAACGGCGCCCTTCTATGTGGTTTAAGGTGTCGGGCAATAGGAAGCTGTCCGCTCAGCAGCGAATATGACCGTTCATGGCTGCCAAGTCCTAGCATCTAATTTTAGACCAGAGGCAGCAGAAGTTTATTGTTAAGCAGTTGGTGATACATATTAGGCTTAGGGCCGATGACGATGGAGATACGAGGCAAGGTCGATCACTGTACGTGAAGTTTCGCTTGGGTGGATAGGGGCATCCGCGAGGCTCAGCACCACCCAGTGACCCTTCGAACGTCATATAACTGTAACACCGTTGCGTTTTTAACGAACATTCTTCAGTCAAAATTTCGATTGCAGCAATAGAATGAAGCCCATGATTTCAGCCGTTGTTTAATTGTTCAGTATCTACGAGCCAGTCATGGACAAAATTTCAAGTAATGTGTTCAGAAAGCTGACGAGATAATACTTTTATCTCTTTCAAACACGAGAAAGGCTCTATAGTATATGATTTTCATATCCGCAGTTCTTGCATGCCTAGATGACATCCAATGAGCCCACCTTCAGCATTAGAAGTTTAGAACTATGCGGAAAATCTTACGATGGTTAGGAACCTTTTGACTCGAGGAGTACTAAGGTTTCGGACTTTTTTCATCTCTAACTCTCAACTGAGTTGCGACAGGATATAGTATATCCCCTTCAGCTCAACAAAGGTTGTGGAACATAGCAGCCTAGACATGCTTGGTAATTACTTCCAATCACATGACTTCTCCCACTTCTGCAATATTCTTGCCGTGAGCTCAAAGTAGGTACTTAATAAATACAAATAATGTACTACTGGTAGAATCCTTTCCCCAATACCTTTATCTATGCCAAGTATAGCTGGAGAAAGTTGCTCTCCATTTACCTTGCCTTCTCGAAAGGAACTCGAGTCTTGACCACACCGAACCATGCAGTATACGGAGCATGGCGTCCCCTACCTTTCCCTACCCGCTCCACATACTAACGTCCGCCTAACACCACCTCGCAAAGAAGACGGTCCAGCCGTAATATCCATCCTCAACCATCCTTTAGTCTACATGAACCTCGCCGGCCCACCGTACTCCTACATACAAAAAGACTGGGACACCTGGTATCCAGAGCTCTCCGAATTCACCAACAAAGCTCTCTGGGAACTTCAAGCTGCCGAAGATTCAACACGAAGCGGAGATACAAAAAACGGTGATTAGAAGAGCAGAAAATAGGTAGGTTCTGGAGTACCACTTTCAACTATCAGGGAAGTGGATTCTGAGACTGGAGAGGAGAGCTTGATTGGGGAGATCAATTTTAGGAGAAGGGAATTCTTGACGGTTTTAGATGTGGAGGAGAGGAAGAGGGTGAAGATGGAGAATGATGCGCGAGATGCTGGGGATCCGGGGATTGTGTGGGAAATCGGTTGTGAGTTTCTTCGGCTGGATATTTTGACCACGCTGGACATATTACCTCTGCTTCGATGATTGAATACAGACCAGGAGAATATATAGCTAATGACTCGTACAGTCTATCTTTCACCCACATGTCATGGTCGGGGTATCATGCCTGCAGTGATCCGAACACTGATAAATGAATTCTTGGTTCCGTATATGAATGTCCATATTATGACTAAAGCATATATAAAACACAATGAAGCAAGCAGAAAGGTGCTTAAGAAGAATGGGTTCGTGTTCGAGAGTTTCGTCCCTGATTGTGTTAAAATGCCAGAAGCCAAGACCGGAGTGAAGGGGACAACGATAGGTTTAGGAAGGACGAAATGGGAAAAAAAGTCGTCACACCAGAAATAAAACGGACGTATTGGTTTTACTCTCCATTTTCTTGCTTCAAAATAAGCCGTTCTCAATCTACTATCCTTGATTGGCTTACTAACGCAGAGCTGGAGCAGGAAAAATATATCGACTGATGAAAGAAAGACCTGGTAGAAGAGAAAAGCAAGCCAGAAAGTCCTCGAAGGGCCGGGAAATTGAGGATCGCAGTCAAAATCTGAAATCCCAGATTAGTGTTGCCCTGACTGCGCTTCAACTGGTCTCTCCGTCATCTTATTCCTCACTGTATTTATCAAGTCCTGGATTCTTCATAGTATTCAACTTCGGAAACCCCCTTCTGTCAGTCATGCAAGCGTAATAATCTGCAACTTGACTCCTCTTTCCACCAAAACCTAAGGGAGTAGACGAGGATCAGACTTGATGATTTCTCCCATACCTCTATGTCTCCACTTCTGCACACAAAATGCATTATCATTCTCGATACGTTCCCATACATCAGGCACTTGGATTTTGACCTAGTGGGGATCCTCGTTAAGCCCTGCGACCTCTTTAGTCTCCATGTTGAAGAGGGCGGGGTGATCAAAGCCATCTTCACGAGTCATTTTGCTACCCATGGCTTTGGTAGCGGTCCCAGAAAAGCTTCACTATTCATCATTCTGTATATGTAACAATTTCTGAGAATCTTGAAGGTAGAATTTACTTTGGACTTTCGAAGCACTTTAAGTAATCTGCTACCTAAGATGATGCAGATCGAGTCCCCTAAGATTGGTCTAAAAAATGATTAGCATTGTTGCGAATGAATTGCTTCTTCTGAAGTGTTAAAGGGGAGTATGCAATTGCTTCAATTACCTTCACGAGTCTGCTCTGGAGCAATTCTGATACTTCCGTCCTCAGTATGAATGATCCTCCGCCCCGCAAGAAGCTTCTTGCGGCTAGCGCAGAAAGCATTTTTCAGATCAAGCTTTGAACCATGTCGAATCGTGCTCCTCGCTCCTTTGATGGTCAAGAAATAACCCGTTGGGTTGTTTTCATCTAATAATTCACCTTGGTTGAGTACATATGGATACTTATCAAGTATGTTCTCATCAGGAATATTGCCTAAGCCGTGTGGTTTGTCCAGCCTCATTTCCGATACGAGTTCAGAATAATTTCCTTCATGATCTAGAAGGTCCAGCCGTACATTGTGACAATGAGGCATATCCCAGGAATGCCGATTTATACCCTTTGACGAGACAAGGTGTATAATCGGGGATGATTTTGTTGGAGATAATCTTTGGAACCATGTCAAGAATCCCGTATATTTTATCCAAGCAGATTGGTGCACTGCCTCCTGCTAGCTATGATAAGCAAGCCTGAAAGACCGTAATTGAATAGGTCGCATGTGAATGGATAACCAGCGGTAAAACATCTGTCAAGTACTCGGGTACTCCCGCAGTCTTGCCATATACAACTTGTATCGCTCGGTGGAAGAAGTATCAATGTGTTAAATGATTATATTACATTACATTATAAAGATATAATCATATTGTAATCAAATAAATCTAATTATAATCATAATATAATGTAATGTAATCAAAATAATCATGATTTTAATGTATTATATGGATTAGTACATGATCAAATTCGACTTGAAAATAAGGTTTGGTCAATTAGAAGCGTTGAAACTAGGTCAAAACTGGTATCGCGCGATTTATAAGCGAGTTGTTAACTTTTAATATAGTGTAAAAAGGTAATAAAAAGCACTTTTAGAATTTATTTTACGCGTTTACGAATTATATAAAACTTTGTTTAAAAAATTAAAATTATAAAATATTAGATTTTTTAATATATTTATAATTAAATTACGTATTAATATTAGTTTTAATTCGAATTAATAATATTAGTCTTATTATAATAGTTTTTTATTTTTTTTTTTAATGAAAATATAGATTTATTTTTAAAATAATAAAAAGTATTTTAAATATATTTATATTTATTGAAATTATATAAATAATATATTATAATTATAATTATAATATAAATTATTTTGATTTTTAATAATTTGTTGAAAAAGTAATGTGTATAGTAAAAAATGATTTATTTTGTAAAATTATAATATAAGAATTAAATTCGATAAATTACGTTAAATTAAATTAAATTGTATTATTTAATCTCGAATTTTTTTACGTAATAAAATGTTTTTTTTTGAAAATTTTTTACGTTTTCGTGAAATTAAAAAGATTTTATAAAATTTTTATTTTTTTTATTTTATTTGAAATTCGAAATAATTATAAATTCGTAATTATATTTTTCGTTTTTTTATAAAAACAAAAAATATTTCGCGTATATAATTTATATTATAAAAAAAAAAAATTTAAAAAATATTATTTTAATTTTTTTTTTTAATAATTTTAATATTAATTTTTTATTTTTGTAATTGTAAATTTTTTATTTTTTAATCGATTTTTTATTATTTTATTAACAATTTTTATATTTTTTTTTATATTAATTTATTGATAAAATTTTAATATTAATATAATAATAAAACGTATAAAATTTATCGATATTGAATATATTTAATATTTATACGATATAATCGAATTTAATATATTTAAAAAATAAAAATATTAGTTTTGAAAATTAGAATATCGATTTTATAAATTAATATAATATTTTAATGAAATTTTGTATTGATTTACGAAAACGAATATCGATTAAATAAATTATTTATAATTTCGATTTTATTAATATTGTTTTTACGAAAAATTGTTTAAATAATAATTAAAATTTTTTTAATAAAATATAAAATTGCGAAAAATGTACTATTAATAAAATTGAAATAATTGTATTATTAGTAATAAATAGTATTATTGTATATTAAAATTATTTTTTTCGAAATTAATTTGAAAATAGTATATTATTAAAGTAAATAATAGAGATTAATTTAATTGTTTAAAAATCGAAAATTATTTTGTAATATTGTAATTATTTTGTAAAAAAGAAAATTAGTTTATTATTAGATTTTTTGTTTTATTGTATTTTAAAATAAATATTTACGAAAGTAATTCGTTTGTAAATTCGATAGTAAAATATTTCGTACAAATATATTTGTAATTTTTTTAACGTATTTTAAAGTTTTAAAATCGAAATATTTTTTATACTATGATTTTTATTAGTTTTTTATATTTCGAGAATAATAAAATTGTATTTTTAAAATTTTATTAATTATTTCGATTAAATTTTTTATTTTAATTAGTATTTCGTTTAAAATAAAATCGAATAAATTTTTTTAAAATTTTTGAAATATTATTTTTTTTAAAATAAATTTTTCGATATATTTAATAATCGATTTTTATTTTTTTTAAATTTTAATATTAAAAATATTCGTTAATAAATTTTATAATGTTTTTTAATATTTGTATAATTAATTTAAATCGTTAATTTTTATAGTATTTATATTGAAAAATAAATTGTATTTTTTGAGAATAATAATTTTATTAATTTTTATATTTTTGTTTTCGATTTTTTTATCGATATTTATTACGTTTGTTTTAAATATTTTTAATCGATTTTATTTTATTTTAATAAAAATATTAGAAATTGATAAAAATCGTAAAATATTTAAATTAATTATCGCGTAATTTGTTATAATAGTTAATATAGTTTGTATACGAATTTTAAAAATTTTTTTGATTTTTTTTAAAGTATTAAATTCGTTATTATTAATTATTACGACGTTTAATTTTTGAAAGTAATTAAATTAACGATAGAAAATTAATTTTATTAAGTTTTTAAACGATAAATATTATTCGATTTTAAATTGTTTCGTAAAATAAAATAATTCGTTCGTATTATTTTTAATGTTTTTTTTGAATTCGTATTTTGTATTGTTTTTAATATAATTTAAAAAAAGTTTTTTCGCGAATTATAATAAAAAATTGTAATTTTTAGTATTAATTTTAACGATTAATTTCGTATTTTTAAATATAATTTAAAAAAAGTTTTTTTGTGAATTATAATAAAAAATTGTAATTTTTAGTATTAATTTTAACGATTAATTTCGTATTTTTAAATATTAAAAATTTTATTATTAAAACGTTTATTAATTTTAATAAATTTATTAATATATTGTTTGCGATTTTAATTAATTAAATTATTATTGAATATATTTTATAATTTAATTTTTGAATTATTTTTATTTTTATTTTTTGTATTTATTTTATTATTTTAAAAGTTTTATTAATATTTAATCGAAATAAAATTAATTCGATTAAAATAAAGTATTTAAATTCGTTTTTAATTTATTAAATTAGTAAATAAATGTAAAAATTATTTAAATTCAAAATAAATTTAATGTTTTTAAGTTTGTTTTTATTTAGTTTAATAAATAATCGTTCGATGAAAAATTTTAAATTGTTAAAAAAATCGTTATATTTAGTATAGAATTTATTGATTTGAAATTGAGTAAATAGTTTATTATTGAAAATTTTTTGATAGATAGTTCGATATTTTTTTGTACGAAAAAAAAAAAACGTTTTATTAATTTTTTGAAAATTTTTATCGTTTTTTGATTAAAGAATTTAAGAAATTGAAATATTAAATTTGTGTTTTTTTGTTGAGAGAATTCAAAGAATTTTTTTTATATATATTTGAGAAAGTTAATATATTATAAAAAAATTTAATAAAATATTATTAGATTTAAATAGAGAAATTAGTAAAATTGTTAAAGAAATTAATAAAATGTTTTTGAAATTTGGTAAAAAAATTGAAAAATTAAATACGAGTAATAGTAAAATTTTTGAAAAATTTATTTTGTATTTGTAATAAAATTCGTAGAGTATTTTGTAATTGAAAACGAATTTATTATTTTTGTTTGAGATTAGATTAAAAAGAATTAAATAATAAACGATATTATTTAATTCGTCGTTTAATAAAAGTAATAAAACGTATTATTTTCGTATATTGAAAATAAATAAATTTTTTTTGAATTTAATAAAATTTGTATTGAAAATTAAAAATTTGCGAATATTGAAATCGTCGTTATTAAATATTATCCCCTCGTCTGCTGAGACATGGTCCACGCTAAGCAGGGGAGGTCCGCACAGACAGCACCGCATAAAATTATGTATCTTTACATACAAATTTGTTAGTAAGCTACAT